>JAHZNG010000230.1:0-20894 GCA_027744375.1 Orchesellides sinensis
GACTCTTGAGAAGGTTTGGGTGGATGACATGAAGTGGATAATTTTACAGGGTGATCATTTATCTAGGTTTATATAGGTAAACTACGTTGACGAAGCGAAAGTCCTGTAGTTGTAGCAGTATAGAAAGCTACCATTATGTCAACTTGAAATTTAGGTTTTATAAATATTTTGTTGAGATTATAGTCAACTATAAGTACTTTAACCGTGTAACGGTACATGCTTAAGGGTATTTATTCACTTGTACAACGCTTGTATAGGTGTCTAATATCGCGTACCATTGCTTGCATACATTATTATAGGTATGTTTTCTGCGAACTTCCCTTTCCCAGTTTGTGCTACGACTGACTACTAATAAACTAACGCACAGAAGAAGCGACTCAGCGGTCGACCTTGACACTTGTTCTTTGCTTCTTTCGTCCGCATCCACCTTCCTCCAAAATAAATGAGTGCTAAACTGTGTCATTGTCAAACATTAACTTATTGCTCAATATAAAATTACTTGTTAGTTTGGAGGTATTACCTGTTACAACTCACTTCTCACTCATAATTTGCAATTTAAACAACATGATAGAACACTAAATTGTAAAGAATTTTATAGGGACCTTTGAAAGCAATAGCGATAATGGATAAAGGAACCCTCTGTCTTCGTGTTGATCAGAATGCGTATGGAAGATGCGCTACTGACAACTGATGCAAAAAATAGAAAATCAAGATTGAACATAGGTAGAGATTTTGTCAACTAATCCCCCGCAGATGTTGATAATAATAATTAAGACTCAATATACTGTAAACTACCTGCAGTTCAATGAAGAGCAAGATTTCCGTCGGTCAATGTCAATACCGCTACTTTTGACTTATAGCTCTCGGAATCATTTTTTTTACCATAGAAGTATTGGAACGTTAATCTGAATTTACTTTTACTATAAAACAGAAAAACTCATCTTTTGTTACATGATCAAAAGCGTGTACTAAGTGTACTTGTAGCTGCGTTCGAGGTGGAAACAAAGGTGGCTTTTGTTATGTATTAACAAAACGTGGTATGCAGTTACAAATCTCGTTGACCTTGTCGCCCAGCACTTTGTCTTGACGGTTATTACAGAGGAAGGATGGTTTGCTGTGTAGAAATACATGTATTTCAGATATACTTCCTAAAATGATGATCCTTTTAGTTCAAGTTAAAAAGACAAGAGTAAATAGAGTTTGGATACATTCCTAGTTTACTTTTTTATATGAAAGTTGACAGCATTCGACAATAACAAATGATTTGTTTAACTGCATTCTCTACATTTAATTTGTATTTCCTATCCAGCTTGTTTTATTCTTATGGCAAATCGTGATAATTAATCAATAATTCGAACCATATAATTAGATGGTGGTACACGTACAGTACTAGGGTTATGGCTACCGGTCCTAGAACTAGAACTCTGTTTATCCGTAATTGTGTCACAAGAGTCGCCACAACCTTAAAACTTTTTATGTATTGTCATTCATATTTGGAAATCTGAATCAATTGCTTTGTTATTCTTATGCAAATGACAGTGCGAGGCACACACTTTGTCAGGATTGTCAATATACTGTGCATGTTCAGGACTCAGGACATCATTTATCATACTTTGTAATTCACAATCCCCTTATTCCCCTTATTTCATCATTGTACATTAAGGCGTACAATTTCGATGCACTGCTACAAATTGGATTGATATTTATGAAACCGTAAAAATTCCCTTTATGCATGGCTTGCATTACATGGAGAAACATTTTGGTTATGTGTTAAAATGTAATATAATTATTACCACCCTGTAAAATTATCCACTTCATGTCATCCACCCAAACCTTCTCAAGAGTCTTTATGTTGCATGTATTTACTATTTCATGTATTTTTTCGTGCACTTTTGTAGCATTTTCTCCATGCAGGTAATTCATGCAAATTCCTTTATGTAAAACACTAGATTTTGCAAGTAATGTTCTATAGAGTATTATGAAATACTTAGTAATCTTTGAGAACATAAATAAGGGTAAAACACAAGTTGCATATTTTAGTCTTGAACTAGAATTGTAAAAGCGAATATTGTACCAGTATATGTGAACCTTAATATACCAGAAAGTTTGCAATTATAACTGAAGTATTGCTTTATAACGACACTCGATCTTGTATTAGTTTTGCTAAATCCCACGGGCTGGATAGGAAATACAAATTAAATGTAGAGAATGCAGTTAAACAAATCATTTGTTATTGTCGAATGCTGTCAACTTTCATATAGCAAGTAATGTTCTATAGAGTATTATGAAATACTTAGTAATCTTTGAGAACATAAATAAGGGTAAAACACAAGTTGCATAGTTTAGTCTTGAACTAGAATTGTAAAAGCGAATATTATATCAGTGTATGTGAATCTTAATATACCAGAAAGTTCGCAATTATAACTGAAGTATTGCTTTTTAACGACACTCGGTCTTGTATTAGTTTTGCTAAATCCCACGGGCTGGATAGGATTAGCATCTCACTTTAGAAACTTGGTATTTTAAACGCGAGTGTGTAAAATATTGGAGATTATATGTAAATGCATTATGGGTGTAAAAACAATTTAGAGAGGCAACAAATAGTTGTTGCGATACCTTATGGGAAATCCCTTTTTTGCAACATAAAAATTTGTTTGGAAACCATTTGTCTTAGGCAATTACATAATCAAAGCTTTCATGCTGGATTTTGCAAGCTACTAATCCTATTTCGCTTTGTCTAAAGTCGATAAACCAAGACCTAACCTTTGTTCTTGCAAGAGCATGGGATTAGGATAACCACATTGTTTTGATATTCAACTAGTCCATTCTTTCTTCTATTGAATCGGTTGTGGGTTTGTGGCAGCACAACTACAACTTCACTCTAAGACATTACTTGAATGTGCGATGGGATTTTTTCGCATGTATTTCTGTTCTCAGATTGCTGAAATTGCAAACGAACGCTTATTAAAGTGGTGTTGATCAGCTAAACAGAATTTCGAAAATCCTGTGTTCCTCCCTAGTGGCAATTCAACAACAACAACAGCATTGCACAAACAAGTTATCGCCACAAATAAACAAAGTGAGATCTCTTGTTTTTCATTTTGTTTGATTGCGGAAACGATCAAGATCGGGACAAGAAATAAAGGTAAGAAGATATCAGAATAAATTCAATTTCTTAATTCCTGCTAATCTTACTAAAACAAGCTAATTGTAATCTCATATTTGTTTTTCTTGATCATACTCAAAATTTCGGCATTTTGCATCTATATAACTAGAATCCATGCATAAGATTTGTGTTATATGTAAGTAAATGCAAACAGCTAGATGCGTGTACTTGCATGTGGCGTATGCATTTCTGGCTGACGTTGAGCAAACAATCCACATTGTTACTTGAAAGAAGTACATAGGTAAGTATAGCATATGGTAGGTGTCAAGAAGGGCATTGAAGGTTTAATAGCGCACACATCTCTGTCACCAGCAAAAATACAAGACCAGCTAACAATATCGACTTGATATCATCTATCTCATTCCTATTTTGTTTCTTTTGTAAGCTTGTAATTCACAAGAAGGGGGAGGAGGAGACTCGGCTCAGCTTCATCTTATCATAACACAACAATAATCAGTTTCAAATGGGCACCAGACTTGATCGCATGTGTCCATTTACTCCTGCCTCTGTGCCTGTTCTTTACAATAGTTATTAGTTTCTTTTTGATTTCACCTTCTAATTTCAATTTTTTGTAAGTACTGATCTGAATTTCAGTCTTTTTTCCGCTATCCAACCTTCTTCTCTTTTCTTCTTTCTTCTCTTGAAGGAAGACTGAGCGCTGATTCACATATGGGATTAGAACAATTTTCCTATTGATAACCAGGAGGAAGCGCAGTATTATTGAGTAATTCAAATTAAAAGCTAATGTGCATTATGCACTTAAATTAACACAGAATATTATGACTCTTCCTCATTATATCGTCTGATAATTTTTCTAGAAAATGTGTTTTTAAGGAGAGAAAATATATTAGGATCTCTTGGAGTACTGTGTAGTTGAGAAGTGATTTTGTGATATAAAGCGCAAATTATTTTGTTTGTCCAGAAACCGGCTAATGGTGTGCTAAAAATCTTTAATCTGCATTCAATGAGAATTATATTGGTCTACGTAAAGTAAGACTGACTAAAAGGAAGACTGAAAAAGCATAGTATTGTTAAGTGTGTCACCTATATTTAGGGAGAAATCGACCTATTTACACGGGGCGACTTGACTTGCCTTTGAACTTGTGACTATCACACCCTCAAAGTACAGAAATATAGTGAAAAGTTTATTAGAATCCAGTTGAAAACTAAGTAGCGGAACAGATATATTCGAAAATTTCAAGTGCAGGTATATACGAATAAAATTTAACTCTTTTTTTAAATGAGATATTCGCAAAAATCGAATGAATGCATATAAATGTTAGTTGAATTTGCATGCATATTTAAAACCATCAATCAGTCTTGCGTTAACCATGTCTTGTTTCGTTTCATAGTGTTGTCTGTCAGGGCTGACAAAGGAGTTTTTGCAGTATTGCTTTGTTACATTTGTTTTCAATATTGTACTATGTGTATAAGTGTTTGTCTCGCGATCAATCGAATGTAGGTCAAATGAAACTGAAGGTAGTTTTTCTTGTCATCATCATCATCTTCGCGTGCTAATGCCATTTCGCTTCTAGCTTTATAATTTGTTATACTGCACAATCAAGAATCATAATATGTAGTCGTCCTGCGCACTGTTTTTATAGTATTTTATTTTGTTGTGTTTTAATATGATATATTAAAATCACGCGTGAGAGAGGAAGTTTATGATTGCATTGTACTGCATTATGCATTTCAAGTCGTGCACGTGAATTTAAAGCATTTTCAGAGTCAACAAGTCGATTAGATTGTTTATTGAAAATATATTGATGATTTACATATTAAGAACGATAACACTGGCTATTGCGTTTTAAGCTATTGATCATATTTATAATATCTTTAAAACTTTCCATCACTAGTTCAAAGTCGCTCTTGTCCAAAAAATATTTTGGCTCTATTAAATGTTCCATGTGTCTGATATCTCGAATAATTTTTGTCTCCTACACCAAAACGTTTTTCAAATTACAAACTACAAAGCTGGCAATCGCATCGTTAACAATATATATGTGAAGTTATTAACAATGAAAAACATTTGGCAATGCAAGTTGCAGTCTCGCAGTTTTTGCAACATAGTACGCGTCGAGCTAAAAACCAACTTCAAGCCCGCTTGATATACAAGGTTTTATTGTAGGTATGTTTGAGCCAAAAAAGGAAGAACTATATTTGATATAGAGAGACAGTTTAAGTCTTGACAGCAGAATTAGAATACACCAAAACGTTTTTCAAATTACAAACTACAAAGCTGGCAATCGCATCGTTAACAATATATATGTGAAGTTCTTAACAATGAAGAGCATTTGGCAATGGAAGTTGCAGTCTTGCAGTTGCAACATACGACGCGCTACGCGTCGAACTAAAAACCAGCTTCAAGCCCGCTTGATATACAAGGTTTTATTGTAGGTATGTTTGAGCCAAAAAGGAAGAACTATATTTGATATAGAGAGACAGTTTAAGTCTTGACAGCAGAATTAGAACATTTGAAAATTTACATTTATAGACTTAGTTGCCCGCATTAATTCAAGTTATTGAGATCAATTGTTGAATGCATTCCAGCTTAAAGAGTAAAATTTGTGTAGGTGTAAAGCAGTTTTGCATCTTCGAATTGCATGCTTCGGTGCAATATGTATACGAAGTGCTTTTAAAACACTATTCACTTGCATTTTAGGTACTTAGCAAGGAACCATCAGTATATAGAAAAGTGAATAGTGGTCTAGTGAGTTTGCATGCAATCAAACGGTACAAAAGTATTGCATTGCAAGAAGGACGACATTCTTCTCATTGTATCTTTTCTTAAGAAAAGCTTAACAATATTCAACATACATAACTACGTGACTTTGGCAGGTATATAAGGATCCTAAGCAATGCTGTAAAGCAAGAATAGATAAAGTCGTCGTGAACACTTTGATTTTTTTTTCAATGAGAATGCCCATTTGCCCATCTTTTCACAGCGATAGGAAAAGTACCGCAATAAAATGCAGCTAGCAACAACACAGCCCCTTTAAAGGTATATACCGCAAGGTAAAATACTTGAGATGAGAGGAGGATGTCATGCAAAAACCTTTTAAAGATTGCACTGCAACTTGAGCATTTTTATTGCATTGCAATAAGCAGTGCATGCATGTATGTCTGCAAAGGACGTCGCTGCGCTGCTGATGTTGATGGATCGAGAGTGACCTAATTACACGGTTTCTTTTTGGGCTTAGTAGATTTCTAGGTCCTTAAAAGTAAGAGTTTTTCCTGTCTTCTCACTTGTTTTATATTTTTCCTTGAGTTGTGACTGAGATCTCTATACCATATATCTTTTACGGTATAATATGGTAATAATACAAACATGCTGCATCGCATTGTTCACTTAATAAATTATGTACAATGGACGAATTCCTATTCCGTATTTTTTCACGCATCATCATCGTCATCACCTTCATGATCAACAACATCTTTGTAATGGTATATTATGATTCATGTTGATTTTGCGTATGTATTAATAATAGTACAAAAATTTAACTGTCGAATACAAATGTAGTTGAATACTCACAACATGCAATCGAATGTAAAGTTGGCTTTGTCAAAGAAATGACATATTCATGTGGTACTCATATTTATGCTGTATTGTACTTTTACAAAACCAAAAAGGCGTACACATGGGTAATTTAATCCCGTTATTAAGTACAAAGTGTGCGAGTCTTCTGTATGCATGAAATGTCAGGATTTTAAGTTTTTGCAGAGCTATATGTGTTTTTTGCATGGTTTGCCATTCCGGATTTCATGTTTGGACTGTTAACTGCTTCGTTTTGTTTGAGGTTTATCCTTTTGTCCATATTTATCCATCCACCTTGGTTTGCACTGCAAACATGGAAAATATTTTTGTTTTATAGGAGGAGTTTGACTGTGAGCAAGAGTAGTTTTTACTGTGAGGGGTCCAGTTTATATTCACGGCCATCAAGATGATGGTGGGACATTGTCACCCTCATCCCCATCGACAACATCCCCATCATCTTTACCGAAGTGAATCTTCTACTAGTAGAGATGACCAGTATAGCTCGAGTGGGAGCAGCAATAGTAGCGCTAACAATAGTAGTAGCGTCAATGGCTCTTCAGAGTACTCCTTGGCATTACCCTCCGAATCAGGGGACAGGGCGAGGCATCTCGACACAGTTAGCCTACTTGACAGTATTGAGCGGAGAACTCAGAGAACGTACCGATATGGGATTGGATTAGTTTGTGTGGGGGCAACGCTAAACTGGCTTGGATTTGCACAGGTATTCGTACGTAATATATACTATAGAGTTGTTTGCAAATTCAACCTTGTCATTTTAATGAATTTTGGAGTCAACAAATATCAATGTTTGAAGTACAAAATCTAAGTTCATGTTTCATTTTATTCCAATAGGGATCCAATTCCATTGACCCGTTACGTTATTTGGGAGTTGCATGCGTACTAACAGGATCTTTTTGTGTCTGCTTGGCCATGTGCAGATGGCTGGGAAGACCGATCTCCGTGTCAGGTCATCATGTCACCAACCTTGAAGTAACACGACTGCTGAAACTTAAAACTTTTAATGAAACCAAACTGCTAAATGCAGGAACTTTGGTTTTTTATTGTTTGAAAATTCTTACTGATTTATTGAAACTAGTATTGAAATGTGCATTATTAAGCCTTTTTATTTCCATCAGGATGAGCGCTCAAATGGTGACGTCCATGTGATAAATGTTCCAGTCCCGTTGTATGTACCATCCTTTCAAGATGATTATCGTCCGACAAAGCCTCCAGATTATGAACAAATTGTTGCTGGAGAGCCTCCACCGTACGATGAAGCTATTAAACTAAGCCCAGGAGCATTTTTTGGTCCATCTGTTACTCCTGGAGTAGGAGGGAGGACACTTGATGGTCATTTTTATGCGCCTCATTTTACACCCCCCGCATCTTGCCAGGCTTCCCCTAGTCACAATACAGCGGCGTCTGATCTGACTCGTGCACTATTGCTTGAGGCTAGCACTGACCATCGTCAACATAATACAGGAAATAGTGATCATGTTCACACCGAAGAGAATAGTCATACTCCAAACATATCTTTGTTCAGGCATAATAATGATGTGGGTGGTGATCCACCACCAGCATATGAGCCTAGTCCAAGACCATCCATCAGCTCTTTAGCTCCACTCATTCCCACATCTTCGTCCAGATTTGACTTACCACCGAGCTTTAGTGTAAGACGTTTATTTGGTGGGGTAGCTCCGTCATCTCATAGTAGCCCATCTAGCTCACCTCATATGACACCCAGGAGAAGACCAACAGGGGATCACCTTGTCAATATAAATGAGAACTTGCCGGAGACTTGCAATATTAATGAAGACTCTGTAATACAAAATAACTACGTAGCTATTCCTAGCATGGAATTTAATAATAACAGTAGTAATCCTAGTGAAGATAACGTTACTGTGTACAATGTTTAATCTTGAACTGTTTCTCGTAGATAAGACATTATTTTGTTGATTGTGAGTAACCTGAGTATTGTTGTGGTGCTCTTAACTAGGGAAGGAAGAGAACACGTACAAATATTGTTGATTATGAAAGAATTTAACTTGAGTTGATATTGGTGAAATAAGAAATGATTTGATATGAAGAAGACTTATTTTTGAAAGATAAATATATGTAAAATCTGAATAAGATGAGTAAATATAATCTCGTGTTATTCTAATAATGCTATGTATACTACCATGTTATATTACAAGGGAATCTGTATTGTGAAGCACCTTACAAGTACCCTCTTGATTTACAAAAACTGTGTACACTCTTATGTATAAAGAAATAAATACTTGTCTTTTCGTTGAATCTCATTAAAATTAGGCAGTTTTGGTTCGATTTCATTTATCTGCATCATGCAAATAAAAATTCTATGTATAATATGTGTACCATAGTACCTTCGTAGAGATTGTGGAGGACAAAACAAACTGTCGTTGTAAATAAAGTTTTTACTTGAAGTCTGATATATTTCAATAACAAAAACAATAATACCGAAATAAACAGTGTTGAAGCGATTTTTAATTTTAACTGCAACTTAGTTTAAAATTTTTTAAATGCCTATGCGAAAAATTCGATGTATACCAGACCACCTTTTAGACCACGACACAAACCCTTTGCTGAAGGAGAGGGTAAGTACATTGAATTTGTATTGCATTTAAAACGAAAAATACCAAGTTACGGGCAAATTTGAAACGAGGACTAGCTATGCATTTTTATTTCGAATTTGGGCTTTTTATGCAGGTGCTAGTCAGAGTGTTTTCTCATCTGCCAACTCAAGCCCTACTTGACATACGACTCGTTTGTAAACTTTGGTACAACGTGTCCTTGGAAAAGTGGAGAAACAATATTTTGTTTGTTGTGAACGACGAAGCTAAACGCAATCTCCCAAAGATTAGTGATACGTTTTCTTGTAACGCTCCTGGCATTGACGACTTCTTACAATTCTTTGGAGACGAATTTATTACTTGCAATTTAGTTAATGGTAGGCCCTACAAAAAATTTCAACTGCAAGAGTGGGACATGGGAACTCCTTGTAAGACAGACTTGATGCCCAAGTTTTTGGACTTGTGTGGGAACTGCATGACCTACCTTGAAATGATGCCGATAAAAGTTAATATAAAGTTTTTGCAAACATTTCGTGATCTAATTTATCGGCGTACCCCCAATTTAAAAACTCTAGTTTGCCAAATAGAGTATTTTCAAGATTCTTCTCAAACAGTAACAACGCAACTTCCCCAAACTGCTAACATACCTAAGAGAGCTGATAATAAAGCTTTATTATCAGCTCTCTTACATACCCCAAGTGAATTTACGAAAGTTGGAAGTACAGATTGACAAACATTGCCCAATTACGTGGCAGGAATTACTGGAACATTTTCCATTGGTGGAGGTCGGTATTTTGAAATAAATGGTCTTCATGAATTTAGATTTAGATACTCCAACATTGACTGAAATATCCATTTACATAGGATTTCTCAGGTTACCCTTATTGGAATTCTTGAGCATTCCGGTTGACAAAGGTAAATCTAATTATCGATTAAAATACCGAATCGAATGACTATATGCATAAATGTACGCACAAATTAATTAGCTGTTTTATTCTAATTTGAATTTCCAGAAAAAAATTAGTCCTGAATCTATTGCTGACCGGTGTAAACATGTCCCAAATGTTCGGATAACTATAGTAGAATGAACGCATCATTACGGGGTCAACTTTTATCGTGTCAGGCAGGGTTGGAAAGGAAAGAGTATTGTGATAGTGTGTGACGTTAATCGTTTCGATTTTAATTTAGTCAATTACTAACTAGTCAAGCAATTAAGTAATAACTTTCGGTGCGTTCCTTACATTTTTTGTGCAGTTTAAATGCAAATATTTTTTAGAACATTTTTAAGTACTGCATACATTTTTTTTAAAAATTAATTTGAGAACTTAAATTAAGATGAAACTGCTACACTTAAATTATAACGATAAACGACAAGAATGACAAGTTTTTAATAAAGGTTTAATTTCAAACGAAAAGACTTAGCCACAGAATAGTATGGTATTCTTGCTAAATAGTTCGTGAACCTCGGCTAAGACAAAGTCTAACTAACGTGATCTCATCAGTGATATACTTTACAATGACTCATCCCCAGCACTGCACTGCATTATTATAACAAAAATATTCATGATGACGCATGCACATACATTTCTAGGCACAATTAAGGACAATACAGGAAGACCATTATACTAATAAACGAACATAGTATTATTATTATTACCCTGGTTCAGTTCTTTCCAAAAAATCTGCATGCATCGCACTCGCTAATTCTTTTGTAGCGTAGCCAAAATAAAACTCCTCATTCATACTGTTATGCATATTAATATTAATGAAAATATTTTGATCATAATTTACTTTCAATGCCAGCCAAACATCAAAACTAAGCTACACTAAGGCATTTAATATGCAAAGATGAATCAAGTTTATTGTTTCCAATATTTCCAAGAATTATAACAGTGCAGTTCAACAATTTTCCAATCATATGTACATACATAACATGAACCATATTACCACACCATTGTACCACAAGCCACCGTACAGCATTTGTTACGAGATATCAGTTAAAGTAAATACTTGTAGTAACGAACTTTCTAAAAGAGTTAAATCAGTTTAATCAACCCTGCCTACCAGGCTTGGTAAACGTTTCCTACTTTCAACAAGATTTTAGATGTTTAGTACAATTCATGCACCTGTATTCACCTTTAAGCCATCAGGACGCTAAAGAACGTATCCGGATATCATGGACCTATGGAATCAACACAATGACAATGGATCTGGTTACAATGAACGGTAACAATGTCGTTTTCTATAATAGCCGCATAATGTAAGTAATAGCATCAAAAATTATACGTTTTTTAGTATATCTCCCAATATTGACAGGGTCATGTCAATTGCATACTATACATACATTTCTTAACTTCTTTTTACTATCCATAACATAACCCCATATACAAACCTCAAACCTATATACCTAAAATGTATTCTATGATCATTCTATCCTGAACTGGTGCAGACCTTTTCCCTGAGATTTTTATATGCACATCCATAACACACTCGTAGTTGAACACATATATCATCTGTATGCTGCAGGGCAAGGTAGGGACATTATGATATGATGTTGTTATCCTTTTCCTTTCTGAACCTTTACGAGTACAACTTATATCTACATTTTTTATACGTATGTACAAGGAAGGAGGAGAGCTATAAGTACATGTACCTAAATGGACAGTTATATTTAAGCTACTACGGAACTCTTAAAGCAAGGCCTTGTTTTGTGTCGTAGAGAACCTCACATCACATGAGTAAAAACTTAAAATCTGTTTTGTGTTTTACATTTACGTTATAAAAATACATGTGGTATGCATATTGATATAAATGCACCTTACATTCCGCATAGCAAAGAAACAAGTGAAGCAATAGCAGAATTGCAGTCGTCCATATAATCTCCCTCCTCCGTCTATGTATTTTTTACACTGGTAAAAAATTGTTAGAAAAATTGTAATATAGCGTTGGTTGTATCACCTAGTCTAGAGATAAAGACGATAAAAATACTAATATTTACTGGAAAGATGGTGGAGTCAGTTGGTCGATGTCGGTAGTAAAAAACGTTATCAGTTTGTTTGTGGACAGAAAGAGTTGCTGTCATTTGTGGTCAATATAAACACGCAATCAAAACATAACCCATTAATTACCCTTTGTGGCTTTTTGTTTCCGTTAGATGAGTAGTAGTTTGTAGTGGGTAGGTTGAAAACAGTGACTCTTGAGGTCATTTTTGTGTGTGCTGCAAGACTAAATGAGTCATTTGAAGAAGTTGTTTAGTTAGAGTTGAAGGTGGTGCTTTTTTAACGGTGTGACTTTGGATGGTTTAGAAGAAGAGTGAGGGACAAAATGCAGAAGAAGATGGGTGATGATGGAGGGATAGGGAAACGGTGGCTGGTGCTGCTGGTAACTTTTGGAGTACTGGCTGCCCACGTGGCGGAAGCGTCGATAACGGATACGATTAGGCAGAACGTGATTCGTCAGATGGATTGGGCATGGAGCAAGCTCAGGGTAATTATGGAGAGAATGATAAATGAATGTTTAAAAAAAGTAAATTGTATTAGTTACACTTGTTTGTCAATTTATAGGCTATCGACCCTAATGGCAAAAGTCAAGAGGACCTTTTGAAGGAAGTGGGAACCAACATTGCAAGCATTCCTGTGGAGATCAGCAAGGTGGAGAAGGAGATGCTCATTTATGAGTATGACGAAGCTTTGAAGTCCTTGAGCAAAGTGAAGAAGTAAGATATAAAAATGTACATGGGCTTTCAAAAGGTTAATTATAAGCTGTAAAAATAAATAAATTGTGTTGTATTTTGTTTTCAATAGCACCTCTGTGGAGTGGCGTGACAAGTGGTCAGAAATTGCTGTGTTGACTTCACCAGTTGATATCCTGTATGGGCATTTCAAGATTTTTCCGGAAATGCCAGATGCGTTCATTCCTGGCTCTGGAGCGTTGGACTTTGATGTAAACTCTTTGACAGATTTGATTCTGAAGCCGTTGTATAGTCCAGATGTTAGCAAAGGCACGATAACATTGAAGTATTTGGTAGAAAACGCCCATTCTGCTGTAGTATCCCATGTGAGAGGGCGAAAGGATGCGTTTACAATGCTTAGTGATCATATTGATGAGGCACTTCAACAGTCATATTGGTGTCTATGGAATGCTAAAACTCCTCAGCGAATTGTATACGGCCTGTATACATCTCTTAGTCTTGTGGACATTAAAGAATATACCTTGCTTAATTTTGCTTGGATGCTTCGATATGCCGTCAATGGAAGTATGTAGTTTTTAAAACATTGTAGAGCAAGAGTTTTTGTTTAAGATACTAGGTACTTAAAGATAAGTTGTATTGTGTAACTTTAGCAAACCCTGGAAAGAACGTGGAGGACTCTCAGCGGGATTTGGAAACGAGGCTAGAAGAGAAAGCTGCAAATGCCAAGGCAGCACTTAGCAGAACTTCATCTTCATATTGGAGGTGCGATCCAATTAAGTATGAGAAGGGAAAGAATTATGATGAGTTCCAAGAGCTTCTTCAGGTATGCATATTACAGTATTACAATGAAGTACGTGAAGCCGACATGCGTTGAGTGAGTTATTAATTAATTTTTATCTTTAGGGATACATTGAAAATGAGAAAAACATGCACCATGCAGGGTCCTGCAAACAAACTTGCAGCGATTACAACTTTATCAAGGGATATTGTCCGTACCCAGATAAAGAAAACTGTCTGCAGCAGCATATATGCACAGGCACTTTGGTTGATGTAAGTTCCTATTCCATCGAAATCTTAAAGTTATTAATTAAAATGAATATGCCCACAAATAGTAATATTTTCAAATTTTGTTTCCAGTGTAAATTTATAGCTGCGGACGCTACAGTGTGCCCTGCTGATGCTCCACGGAGATTTGATTATATACAGTACAAAAAAGGACCAACGTTTGGAAACAGTAAGTTTTGATAAATATTCAGTATTGCTGTAGTCGATCAAATATATTCACCAAGTTGTTATAGTTGTAATGTAAGTACAATGTATTTACAGCGTCTGGAAGGTGTGCGAAAGATACCGTAAGGCGAGACAGTTTCTGGAGATTATTCTATCATTGCTCTAACTGTTTCTGCCTCTGCGATGATCCCGACAGTCGAACCACTATTCGGCATATTAGCCTCGTTCCAGTTACGTCCGACATTAGTTCAAACAAAATTGTTACCGGGGTTAAGTTCACTATGGTGGATGGAGTTCTTCACTTGCAAATAGAGGAGGGTGAACCTTTTGCCAAAGGTTCTATCATTGATGAATCTACCGTATGGAAGCCAGTTCCAAAAGTAAATAAGAAAGATAAAACTCAAGCGGCCCAACTAGAATACACTCAAAGATCATTTGACTTGGATGATTTACTTGTCCCACTGCATCATGTAGTCACTGGCGTCAAGTTTCGCATGCTGGGAAATCACGTAAATATGGAAATCCAAGCTACGCAGATCAACCCGGAGAATGGCAAACTTTTAAGTAGCACCAGTCATTGGATCAGTAATGACAATACCCCCCAGTCAGAATCAAATGTGCCTCGTGACGAACTGATTTTGGAGGATCCTGATGTGCCGATTTTAACTCACCATCCAAGTGTTCCAGACTCCGTTCATGATCAGTTTATCAATTTCGGGCCAAGCTCTCAAGTCAAGGTAAGTACTATTGTGCTGAAAATTACAGAATACCCAGATTTCTTTTAAGCTGATTTGATCCTGAATTTTAATTGTAAACTTTGTTTTGCTTGACGATTTAGGACGTGTCTCAGACGACTGTACCATTTATAGATATTCAGGAAGTTAGGCCACGTCCTCCAGTATGGCTTAGAGGGGTTGGAGTTTATCACAAAGGTCAGAAGGGGTATGGGGGCTTCATTGCTCCAAGAATTTTCACCCATAATGTAGCTGACTATATTAAGGTTGAAGATTAAAATTAAAACCAAGGGTTATAAACCATGATGCCCTTAAATTAGTTATTTTGGATGCAGGTGTAATGTAACGTTTAAACATTCATTCCATTCTTGCCAGTTAAAATGCAACATGTCTTCCAATTGGATAACTAGGTTAAGTCGTGTTTAAATGCAAGTAGATTTACTATTTTCTCCCAATTTTATTGTGGAGTATGTTTGCCAGGTAATGCCAAATAAGGAAAGGAGTGTATAAATAGATGACAATAAATGAAATGATGAGTGATATACATTAAACCGATTGTTACAAATATTCAAATGCTTAATAGTCATCTTTGGAGATTTGTCATTGTGAACTTACTTAGTTATCGTAATGGTTTAGCCTCAGTCTCCTCCTGTTTTTGTACCATTAAATTCGACTACAAGAAAAGACTTGTCGATACTTAAGTGTGTATTTTAGTACAATAAAATAGTCAGAGATGTTACATGTTAACAATCTTGATACTGAATGGTTAGCGTAATATTTTTAAAGCGCAGTAATTTTGTATTTTGTGTTAGTTCTTCAATGCTTTTAATTTGTAATGCTTTCGAATTCGATTACGTTTTTGTATTGCATATAAGCAAATTTCAAGTGCAAATTTTAGATATACTACCTACATCACAGTTTCGAAATCATTGTTGCATATATTTATATTTATCAGGTTTTTAAAGTTTTGGTTGTGAAAATAGTTTAAGTTATACCAACGCAATCGTCCATATTGCACGTATTCGTATGCTTATTTTTACATATTAGTTAATTAATACAGGAGCCGTTAGCCGTACTGACATGTATTTTGTATTAGTTTATGTATTTAATAATCTATGCAAAACAGTGTAATATGTGCATGGAATGAAATGTGATTTTTGTTTGAATGACAGATACTAACCCAACGTTGCAAAAATTTGATTAAATTAAAAACGGATTTTAAAGAATCACTACGTGGACCCAGCTTATTAACTCGATAAAATCTTTCCATTCCTTTTCCAATGCAAGGATTCATAAACATGTATATTTCAGAGTTGTGACTTTGATATACACGAAACTTTAAATTGTATGGAAAATGTAAATAGTAGCTAACCTGTAGTAATTTGACAAACTCTTTTATTTGAAGTATTCGAAAAGTATTGGCATCTGATTTGACTGACAAAAGTTTGTAGAAATCCAGTAGACGTAAGTTCAATTGTAGGGTCTGTATATTTGTACATTTACAGGTGTTTTTGTTTTAATTATGGTAATCGTAAGATCGTAACTGGTATGCATATTCCATTCTACAACAGCAGACATGACATTAGTTCAGACATTCAGATTTGTTCGCGTAGATAAATAGTAACATAAAATATAAATGCGTATTAATTTATTGTACGCGTTAAGTTCGATGCTTCAACACTGCAAATGAGATAAGGCTGATGGATGATCCTGATGACGATGATACAAATGCAGAGCAGAATCATAAAGCAATGTATAAATATGAGTACGTTTGCACATGGGCCGACGTTCAACAAATATGATATGTATGTACATTTCACATGGATACCCAACTTTCTGGATGCATGNGAGTACGTTTGCACATGGGCCGACGTTCAACAAATATGATATGTATGTACATTTCACATGGATACCCAACTTTCTGGATGCATGGATTTGTGTACAGTGTAATTACAATAATTGTAATAATTGTGTTCAAAATCAATCTAAAACCTAAATTATAGCAAGCAAAGCAAACGCTAGTATCCGTTGGACTTTATAATTGAGGACGCGAAATTGTTCATTCTAAAACTGAAAACATAAAACCAAACAATTATTACAATGCATAGTTTAACTGTTCATCATTATACCCGGAACTAATATCCTCAAAACAACTAAATACATAAAAAGCCTACTTTAAATATACGTTAAATTAAAATCTTTAACCTTTTAAATAATGCATAGTTTAACTGTTCATCATTATACCCGGAACTAATATCCTCAAAACAACTAAATACATAAAAAGCCTACTTTAAATATACGTTAAATTAAAATCTTTAAACTTTTAAATAGGGTTATATTTATTTGTATGCATTTTTGCTACTAAACAGTATAATATGTTTATTATACAGAAGTTTAGGATAGGAAGACGTGACGAGAAAAAATATCCTGATTTGCTCAATAGCTCTGTTGTGATACTTAAAGGGCCTACTTTACCTTCCCACTTATTGCTTGAAAATCTATTTATTTGCCATTTATTTTTATCGTATTTTAGCAGTGAAAATGAGTAGGAACAAAAATTGTAATTTCATAAGAATCTGTTTTGAAGGTTCTCTAAAACGGGAAATTTGGTTTTAGATGGATTTGCATTTAAAAACTTAAGTTTCATCCTAATGCTTTCCGCTTTATGATTTACATTGCCATACTAAAATGGCTTATAGCCTAGCTCCTTTCATTAAATCTAAGACGGATTGCCTACTATTTTATAGTGTTAATGTTGTCAAAAGGAAAGGAAGGTTCATGAATCGGTTGTTCTAAGCCTGTGTCGAAAAAGTTCACTCACAAATGTTTTTTACAGGATCGTCATCGCCGATCAAACTTTACAGGAAACATTCTACGCTGGATCATGCTAGAAACAGAAGACCGAAAGAAGACTTTTAGCCCATCTCGTCATCCAGAGCTAGAGGCTGAGGGCATTGTTTGATACGTTTATTAGTCAGTGCTCTGTGCTTGATATGATGACTAAACTATATTGACCATAAATATATTGGAAGCCATGAAATGGTGCAAATAATCTATTTCGCCATACATCTAGTTAGTAGTAGTTAGCATGTAATGTAAGATGTAAGCATCAGATTTCTTCCCCTGCCATTAATTTGTATCACCAGCAAAGAAGTGTAGTTTTTTATTCATTGTTCGTACATACATAGAACTTCATACGACCATAATATGATGTAAGAGAAAAGTTGTAGCTGAAGAAGTTACAGACCGATCATTATTGGGTGTACAGCCGGTACAGGTGATAGATTTATATGCATATAAACTAACTTCATATGTTTTACTGTGCAGTATGGAAGATGTCACATGTTAAAAAACATCTTGTTGGGATATTTGTATGATTTACTTAGCTTACAGTATACAAGTCAAATAGGGCTATGGGACGTAATACGTCATGTACATTGGAATCACGTATTTTACGACACAGCATTGTCCGTCATCATCGTCATTGCGTGTAACGAAATATTATGTGCGAGACTGATGGAATGGAATACAGAATGGTGCTAAGAAGCTGTTTATGTTGCAGCGAATGTTGACTAGTATTGCATATTGCATCTGATGAGCCTAAATGTATGCCTTTGACTTTTTCATCAGGATACAGATACAGCTGAACGCTACGTTTTGCTATTTTGTAGTTATACTTAACTAAAAGACTACCTTTATGAATTACGTTGTTAGTTTTATCAAGCGAGAGAGGAATAGGAATACATTTTACATCTACTAAATCTAAGCCCTAGCCAGCGTCAACAAGCCAATACGTTGAACGCACACAATTTTAAGCTTTAAACTATAGCCAAACTTAAATTTATACTCTACTCTAGAAAAGCTTTATTTCTTAAATGTGCATTTCATTTAATACGCATATGAACACGAGTTAAATATGATGATTGATGCATAGCAAAGCAACGAAACTCCAATTACTCCAGCCATCCACACTCTACCAGCGATGATAATCAATAAACATAGCAGAGTAATTTTCCAATGCTAAGACCGGTTGCTGTTGTTGTGGGGCTTGTGGCTTCGGATCTATCAACGAAGACAGTCAAGAATTACTTTTGCTGTTATATTTTAAATTTTTAACCTGTCTGTTCATCATATCGATAATATGAGTATAACGTGGGTGTAGTATTGACAGTCATACACACGTAGTAGGGTATGCAAATTTGAGGCATGGCAGACATTTTGTTTTCAAAAGCCTAAAATTGCAATTATTGAATCAAGGGGCTGCATAGGGTAAAATGTTTGACTTCAAACTCCGTGAAGGTGTAACTCCATGCAGATATCGTAATATTTTTGTGGCACGATCAATAGGTACCTTTTTGTAATTTGCACTTGATCCTAAACTGAACACATACTATTTTTCTGCATGTAAATTTATATTCAAAGAACAAAATTTTACTTTCATGCAACAAAAGTTTTCCAAACACAACCCTTAGGAAAAGTCCCTTGCAAAATCATAGGACGGACAAAGATGAATTTTGTTTTAAAGCGGGCGAATAATGTTTGAATGTGAATGTATAATTCTATTGATACACGATCCGGAAGTAATCATTTAGTTTCAATTCCAGTTCGCATTGTTTTTTTAAACAGCAAAAGGATGTTTGCCGAAAGCTAGCCAGAAAATAAATATCGTTTATCAAGATACGAAGAGGGTTTTTAAACCTATGTCATGAAGTTTTCAGGAAAAATGTTCTTGTCCTCAAATTTCTTTTAATAAATCGAACTTCGATAGGTATATTGACGTATCCGTCAGTTGCAGAGAAAATTGGTGTACGAGTTTGGAATAATAGATGGGATGGAATTAGTATACTCACTTCCAAGTCCAACTTAGTTCCTAATTGAACAATATCTTATACGTTCTACTAAATAAATTTGGGCATTATACAAATGACAAGTCATAGTCACAAGCTAGATTTAAAATGTTAATTCGACCATCTACTGTCTTCAGGAATAATAGGCCTTGCAAACATAAATATATATGTATTTCGAGTTTTCACTTGCCACCGGATGCAAAAATGAAATGGGATGCATTTGATCCAACCTGACAATTTGAAAGCTTCAAGATTAATTATTATTATTGTAAATGTTGGTTTGGGAGGTTTTACTACAAAATGATCCCGAATGTTTGCTTGTAGCCGTGAATGTGGTATGAACTGTGTCTGTGGACAGGCTTATCAATTGTGACAACTGCATCAATGTATTTTGTGTTCTATACTGAAACTATGATATCTGATTTCGTCTTAGAGTAATAGTAGCGTAAAATCAATCAACAAAAACGGATCTGGTCCATTAGAGCTAATGAATAAATATTCATGATTCGTCCATCTGCGACCTGATAATACACAATTCGTTAATTCTTGGCAAATATTTAAATATGAATATATTGAACTTGGGACAGTAAATTTACTGTTTAAAAATTGCATGAATTCTACCCAGATGAGTAAAGAAAAGATGGCCATGGTCAAAATTCTGCCAGATAAAATGGGCTTAAGTACCCTCCCTGAAAAATATTTTAGTTGCAGCTTTCAAATCTAGACCAGAGCTGGAGAGGGGCAGTGAATCTTTATGCATATAAATAGTGTTGTTACATTAATTGTTTGCTTCGTGCTTCCAAACTTTTAACATCTTAACAATTTAAGGCTTTCGAATTTACAAGAGCGAACCAACATGAAATATGTACATGTACAGGTATTTTCATTGAAAAACCATCTTAGTTGATAACTACACAAGTGGTAACTTGGTGAATGTGAAGACATTGGCAACGGAAATTCATTATGTGAGGAGTGAGTATGCCTTGTGTATATGATACGATATACAATCCAAGGCCTGATGCCAGTTTTACCGCAATATATTACATCCAGCTTAATTTAACAAAGTATTATGTGGTTAATTAAAAGTCAGAGAAGTATAG
>JAHZNG010000231.1:0-10312 GCA_027744375.1 Orchesellides sinensis
GATGAGGAGTGAATGAGTGTTTTTAGTTTTTAACTCTTTCGGAGAACTAGTTTGACTAATCGTCTCTTTCTAAGTTCTGCACACAGACTTTACACATTTTGAATCGCAAACACATGCAGAAAATATTTATTTGGTGAAATAGTAAAAAGAGATCTCGTTTAAAAAACATAACAAGGCAGCGCACATACATATATTTATCATCGTTAAATGCAGCTGCAACACACATATCTATATATCTCGTATCATCCCTCTTCTTGTTAAATCAGAAGAAGTATGTAGAGTAAATCAACAACACCACAGATGAACAAATAAGAAAAGGGTTACAGCTATTGGGATATCTTTTGATTGGGGCTTGCGGGTATTCATTATTCGCACTCGCTACACATACTCCTTCATACACCTTGATTTTTTAACACATCAGTCCTCCTTTTCATTATCAACTCATCAATATCAACATCATCATCGACTGCACAGGAAAAAACAGGCAAGAAAGCTAACATTATCAGTATTACTTACTTTATTTTTTTTAAAGAACAGCAACCTACATAAATATCAGTAATCAATATTATAATATACATGCAGTAGTTGATGCAGTACTTTAACAGGTATTTATATAAGCACACTGTCAAAATCAATATGACAAGTAAGGCGTAATGCACAAACTTGAATTATATTGTGTGATCCACGTTCGCATCTTTCATCAATCCTAATTAAATGTAAATTAAACAATTTTCCCAAAACAAAAAGCCAGCTAGTCAACATTATTAGCGGCTTGTTTATTGCTATTACTGTACGTGCGTGCTTGTACAATGCAGCTGTGTCAAATAAAAACTTTCAATGTTCATTCATATTTTAAAAATGAAAGCAAATTTCAATGGAATTCTATACATCTATTGCATGATTGATTAAGAAATTTTCCCATAATTTAATTTAGGTTGTGAATGAAACAAGACGAGTGAGAGAAAACAGTGAAGTCATTGTGTACCTACTTATCTTGAGGAGCAAAACAAGGCAGCTTTTTGTGCTTGTCGTCTTACTGTCGGGGAGGAAGTCAAAACTGAACGAATTCATCATTTGATACAAAGCTACAGACATAGCAACGGTATCTTATTGTGTAAGACCTTGCAGAAGACTAGGAACACACGTTCCAAACAAAGCCTGCTTTTGTAACGCGCAACCTCATTCATCAATCTCCAATCTTCGTTCAACATCCTTTTAGGAAAGAAAAAAAGGTTAAAGTTGTGGAGGAGAAAGCTACAGAGTTCCATTTAGCTTTTCGGGGCTCTGGACATTGGTTAAAGTGACTTGGTGAGCTGTGAGCTATGGAAATCCTAGCCTTGGTTATTGTCTGATGGAGCTAACAGTGTGTCACATATGAACAATCTCTGGCTTCCAACATGATGAAGACTTTGGAGTCTAGATTAAGCTTCAGGTTTCTGACGAGTCATGTCAGATTTCTCGCAAGTGCCAGTGGAAGTATAAACCGTTAACTATTGTGTGACCTGTATTATTGCGATAGTCATTCGTAAAATATCGCCATTCCAAGAAAATTTAATTACCTGACCACGGAATGAGTAAAAGTGTAACGTATTATGTAAAGATGACTGATAATGTGAGTGAGGAAATTAGGAATTTAAATTCATATCATACTAGTCCCTTTAAAAGAATGTCAGTGTTGTTGCCACAAAGAACAAAGAGTAGAATGGGTGGAGGTAGTAAAATCCATCCGCACAGTAACAAGTGGTTGCTCTACTCCTCCACTGTGATTCTCTTCACATTTATTCTTCTATTCGATCTCGGGCTAACGGTGAGGGTTGTGGAGGGTGGGAGTGGAGGTTCACAAGACTCGAATGATATTGAAGCTACGCGACATGTAGACAGAATACCTGGGAAATCTCTGGGAGGAAAGCCCACCCCATCAACCACCTCCAATGAACATGGTGGGAATAATAACAATCATGACAGTAATGAAGTGCATTCCACAAGTTTTCGGTTCCCTGGAGGTGGAAGTCATAGTGCAAGTGAAGGTTTACGACTTTGGCGAGTCCTTTGAGCATAGTCCGGCGGATGTGGAGTATTTAGATGAGTATGAGAAGGAGCATCCTCACAGTAGTGGTCAGGCAGACACAAAGCCACAAATTGCCAAGTGCTGTCCGTATGGAGAAGCTATTAATGCGGATGGAAAGTGTAGACCGTTCAAAGCCATTGAGGCGCGTCATTATCAAAAGTAAGTAATTTTCTTCCGTTTTTAATGCAATTCACTCTGTTATGTATGCATTCCTCTTCCAGGAAATACAACAAGATTCTAATTAGAAAGGGCAGGGGCACGGCGAAAGCAAGGTTAAAACAAAGTGCAATTCAGTTGAACCTTAAAAAATATGTCGTTTTATCTTCCCTACTGTATTATTGGTTGTTGTAAAACACTACAGTTTTATTGGTTGGCATTCCCTTTGCATTTTGCTGATTAGCCGCCTACAGAGATTTCCTGCCTCAGAAAAATTTCTCACTTGTTGGAAAAAACAAGGCCGCAAATTGGACATGGCATGATAATTTATTTGGCAAGTGAGAAACTTCTCAAATGGTTTGCCAATTGCTTGATATTTCTTTCACGGCTGCATATATAGAAAATACATATATTAAATGTGAGCTATTTTCGTCACCTTTTCTTCAAACACAAGATTTTTCCGAAGAAAATAAAAAGTAAGATTTAAATCTTGTTTTATACTTCTGTGGCAATAAGTCCAACTCATTTCATCCCAAATCCTATTTTATCTCGTTGTACTTAAAATGCAGGATTATGTACGAAATCTTTTTTAGCAATGATGTAATTAAAGGATGCATAAAAATGCACACGTTGTAGTGGGTTTTGCACAAAGGAAATAAGTTGACGAAAGAAATAATGTATTTTTTTCTTTCTCGCTCGCGTTCAATTGTGTACAAATTGGATTAGTTTGGCCTATATTTAGCCGCGTGTGCGAAAGACTGATAATGAAACAGCACATTATCCGTACATGTTTATACATCCACATAGTCACGTAAATCCTCTGTAGATTTGCAAAAAAAAATAAGTCAATAAGAAAAAGTTTATTTCCTTGTCATGAATAAGCAATAGGCAATAGCTTATATATTCATTCTGTTTAGTTTATCACTCAGTCAGTGTTGTTATTTTAAGGAAAAAGTCTTTCACTCTGAGAAATGTCTTCTTGTTTCTTTTTAACTTGTGTATTTCTCAGCTCAGCAGAAAAAAGTCGTAAAATGAGGTATGCAAATTGAAAACATTTTTTATAGATCTATATACGTGCTCATCGGTTACAAAACTGGGTTGATATGTTTGGCTTGTTAAAGGATAGCTTGTAATATGTTTTTCTTTTTGTATTTGAGTGGGTACGTGGGCCTAAGATAACGTACTAATATAAATCCTCATTATATATCGCATCGAATAAGCTGAAGTGAAGAATCATGTTTATCACAGCGGTCTTAAGACTTTTGCCATTTTTGTGACACATAAATTGAGCTATAAAACGGATTCATAAATATTTTTTGTAAGCCACACAGCAATGCTAAGGGAGAAAGAAAACTAAATGGATGGACATTTTTTGCAATATATATATGATGGTAATATGTAATAGATCCTACTACGCTTTAAAAAAATATATTTTTAAATAGCTTAAGTAAGTGATACGGCGATGAGAGACATAATGTCACGTACACAGGCTAAAATTCACATTTAAATTTGTCGCCAAGAATCAGATTCGTATATGAAATGCTTTTAAAAAGAGTTGCAATGTAAGAAATGGGATTGTAAGAGAATATGAAGAATAGTAATGCCAAAGTGTGTGGTGATTTATTGGTGGCTTGGTGAAAGGGATCATTTTTGAATGTATCACCGTGTCTCATAAGTCTTTTTTTTGAAGACGGAGGATGGATAGATGGATGTGATTACGGTTTTGTTTTACTTGGACCCATGTTTAGTCTGTGAGTTATGTTGATTGTGTGTTTGGTGGTGGGCTGAAGAGTGGAAAATAATGATGAGCATGTTGAGTGAATGATAAATTGGAACGGTTGAGGAAAAAACAAAGTAGAATATTTGCGTGGTCAGAGAAAATAGCTGTTTTGCAAATGCAAATGAGGAGGATGAGAAGTAAAAAAGGATTTGGCTGAGATGGAAATTATTAGCTTTGCCGAAAATAGAGATTTAGTTTTGAGTGTGCGTATTTTAAATTTATTGAGGACAAATGGTTATTTATGAAGATATATGCAAACATATAAATAAAATATTTGAGGAAAAACGAACAAAGTTCTTAGCGGCCACGTGGAGCTATAAAAAACGTATGGAAGTAAAATAAAGTAATAAAAATAAAAATTATTTCTGGGAATCGGTAAAACCAGGCGATTTAGCCGTGATGACCTCCCCCGTGATGATTATCTCCGTGGTGTCCTCCATGATGGTCTTGGTAGAGACTACCATATCCTGTTCCATAATAAAATTGTGGGGATGGTAATGCGTTTGCAACGATAGCAGCTCTTGGAACCCTTACATAATCTGTAGAGTAGAGTTTGGATATTAAAGCTGAAATAATTCAAATACCAATACTTTGAAATAATAAATTTTCCAAAAGTATTTTACCATTTTCACCGGGATCCACCAATAGAAACAATGGATCATTGGCTGCAATGGGTTGTGTCTTGCCTTTACCTACTTGAAGGTTTCCAGCAGGTAGGGCTGTACTAATGACCGTCATGGTCGCCAAGAGAAGGAAAGCACAGCAGGAAATTTTTTCCATGATTCGGGACTTGACTGAGTTTTGCAGCTCAAAGGATTAGAAAATAATTTAGTATGGTTAAATTTCTTAGTAGGTAGTAAGTTGGAATCGTTCTTTAGTTGATTTACTGTTAGTGGAGAATAACGAGTGAAACTTCTATTTCAGAAAACTGATTGTAAATATGACGGAGGAATCAGTATTTATATGTAAATCCAGGAAATTGATTTTCCGTAAAAATATGCAATGTCATTTTGATCGGGTAAAGACGCATTTGCCTGGTAAACATCTCTCATTTCATTGTTTAATCTGGACAATAATGTTATAATAAAGTCAGGAAGAGCCATTATACTTAACCTTTGCGATAAATTTCAGAGGATTTTTACTCATTTGAATTCACTATCACATAATAAAATAAATAGTGTGGAGAACTGAAGATTACCCTCCATTATTCCGCATCATTGTCAAAAGCGAAATAACAACATGTACCTACTAATATAAAAGCAGCGACATGTGTGAAATGTAAATTATTCGAATAAGTATGCCTTTTTACATAGATCGTCATCACTTTTAAAAACTTCCTTTCCAGGAAATAACCCTTCAAACTAAAACACAGAGTCATTCTGCGTCTGATCGGATCCAGTGTAAACAAGACCGATTCATTGTTGTACAAATCGTAAACAAGTCGTAAAAATAGAAAATGTCAAATAACTCAACTCACCGTGACTGTGACAATTTCTTTTCTCTTTAAAAGTGTCCAGGAAGTGTCTGAAAAAAATGTTGATGTACTTATTGTACATTTTTATTCATTGAACTGGAACTTTTGACAATAACAACCAATGCCATTAAAATTTTGCCTATTTGCAAATGACATTTTGCAAATTACGCATACTTTTCCAAGTTCATCGAACATTATGTAAACAACTTTGTTTGCACAAATTTTTCTTTCACCATTTCAACAAGTGAACCTAAAATACACCTACCGCATACTGTGAGCATACATAACACATACATGGCCCTGATGAAGGGTACTTTGCAGTAAAACGTAAGTAAAAAAGACTAGTTGTGATTAAAACCGAATGAATTAATGCCTGAACTATCTAAAGGCTCAGTGGCTCATACGTTGGGGTGTAATCATACTTAAGTGTAATTGTGTACATTCCATACCTTAACGTTTGCAAAAGATTCAGTACAGACGAATACGCTACAAATTTTTCAAAGATGTGTTCTGATGTATTGTTGGAAGTTGTTGGAAGATATCAAAATTCGAAATATCCTTAACTTCAAATTTTTCGTAACAATCTTGTCATTTTTCATATTCTCTGTGCAAGCATCTGCATCTTTGTAACTTTTTATGCATACCGTTACCCTTAAAAATCCCGTAAACTTAAATGCATATTTTTTATCATTTCACAACAACCAATAACAAATAAACTCTTTGTTTATTGAGTTGCTTCTAAAACTTTAACATTTTTACTGTCGTTGTAAAAAATACAGTAAAACCTATTACTACTACTTTTTACTTCTGTGCCGGCAATGCACTTTACTCAAGTACCTATCAAAGATATTTTTATGACGTGTGTGCTCAATCAACGTTTCAACAAGACTTTTTATTTTATTTTTTCGTCTTACAAATTCTCTTAAGCTTCTGCTGGCTTGTTCAATTAGTCGGCTATCGCTCCACTCTTTCCACCACCATCAAACCAATAACAGTTTTGTAGATATTTTCCTCATAAAAGTCAATTTTAAGGCTCCAGAAAAAAATCGTCTCGAAGATAAAAGGCTAAAAACATAATAATGCATAACACTTTAGAGTTCATACTTGCATACGCTGTTGAAATATGATATCACTGCTTTGGTATTTGACTTATGATGACGATGAGTTCACTACAAAACTAGGGTGCATTCTTTCTTTACGAATTTGAAAACACTGTTAAATCAAATGAAGACGTGAAATGAACAACGTACAAATCTTAATAGTCCTAATCCATTTTTTAATTTGGTCCATCAACATACAAACTTAATCATGACCTTGTCAAAGGATTTGTGTCTGTTAAACTAGACTGTAAACGCATATAATTATGGTTTTGACATGATCTAAATGATTAAATCAGCGAAAAATTGGAGTTTGACCTTAAATTTAAAATGATATATGNTTATGGTTTTGACATGATCTAAATGATTAAATCAGCGAAAAATTGGAGTTTGACCTTAAATTTAAAATGATATATGCACTTAATGCTTCCCATTAGCACAAGCATACTCTACATACATATTAATGTAAACAAATTGCGTTTTTGCAAATAAGGGTTTTTAAAAAAATTTATGCATGATTTACAACGGCAAAAAAAGATCTGCTAAAGCCTCCTCTGTGTAGCTTGACTTTACTAACTCTATTTAATCATGAATTTAATTAAGCACAAGCAATCTATTCATCTGTCACCGTAAATTATGACGTTATATGTGAGTTTAATTGTTTTTTATCTGTTTCTGTTCACAGAGAATGGTTCCCACCCCACGTTTTCGACGGCACCACCAACTTCATCGCAACAAACATTAGCGAGTGGGAAATCCAGACTGCGCACAGTTTCAAATGCGGCCCCAATGAGTCCCCCGAGATTGTCTCGGACGTGAACCTATTTGCCATTCTGAGAGAGGGAACCCTCTACCTTTTGCAGCACAAGAAGCTTGTACCTCCTCTCAAATTCTGTGTGGATCAGCAACTTGGTAAATACTTATGTGCCCCTTCCAGTTTAATTTTAAAAAGTAGAGCAATTACTCAGTAGGGCCATTATATTGTAAAGGATTTGCATGTAATGTGTAGACACTTTCGTATCTCTCAACATATCTACAGAATTGTATACATCTTGGTTAACATAAAAGGGTTGATTCTATGGACAGGTTCGCAGTTTATCATCCAGAGAAAGGATAATTAATTAGTTGTTGGGAGGGCTGTCTTGTAGGAGCCACAAGTCTTTAGTCTGGTTTTTGCTAATCCGATTATTTCGTTGCTCCTTGCTCACCACTGCTATAAACAAATATGGATGCTAGTCTTTTAGACTCTTTGCTCGTGCCTTAATCTAAACCTTTTAATTTGGCAAATAAAATTGCTGCCAGAACGATAAATGGTTGATGGTGGATTATTGTGAGATAAATCCAGTTTCTAAATGCAGCGATGATGATACGTATGTTGTATGTGTAAATTAGTAGGGTACAGAAGCTACATTTTTTGTTTTTACCTATTACTATTGTTCTTTGTTACTTTGTCTGCTGCCATTTTGTTCAACGGCAAAAGTATTATCATTTTTACCATTTGAGTATCGATGTAAAAATGTTTGGCTTAGTATAATTGCATGGTTCTTTGTCCACACAATCTAATCCCGATGTTTTCATCTATGTTTCTTTTTGATCTTTTTTACAAAAAAAAAAAAGATAATTCGATGAAGCTATACAAAGCACCAAGTTTGATTTTTGTATGCAAAATAAATTTTAAAAAATATTATTTAATAATTATTCCTAGTCAACTGCGCATTCCCAAATGGATTGTCTTATGTAATTTAATGATAGTTAAATAGATGCAAGCAGGATGACCTACGAGTTGCTAGCTGTGATTTTTACAAAATCTAAAAATGCAAACGACACCTCATCATATCACTATTTACCTTGTTACAATTACAACCATTGTTGAATTTGAAAATGCAATGATCCATGTCCGGGTAACAGTGATGTTGATGAAACTTAATACAATTTGAGTGAGTGGTGAGATGGACATGACCATTAAATGTTGAAAATGTCAAACGATGTGTGATATCCGATATGGCAATACTGTATTACACGACAACGGAGTAATAATATAAACCAAGGTATAAAAATCCTTTGCATAAAATAAATATGGTTTTAGATAGGGATTTCATTGAAACTTGTTCCGTACAACCATTAAGTACAACCAAACTAAGTATGCTATATAAAGTTTCATTGTTGTGGGTTTCATTGTTTATGCGTTTTAAATTGGTGTGCACCTAATATAATCCCATCTTGTTCTTGATTCCTTTTACAGGAAAACACGAAGGGCGTGTGGTAAAGAGTTGTTTTTCACGTCAGGAGCTGTGCGGAGGAAGCAACTGTATACGAAAGTGTTGTCCCGAAGGCTCCTTTGTTGACGAACGCTCCTCAAGATGCGCTCGCACCAATCAATCGGCCATCTACAACTTTAAAAGTCTAAACTGGAGTAAGCAAAAAACTAGTTTTTGTTTAATATTTTATGAAACAAACAATAAATGTCATTTGAGAAGTACACCATAAATTTAATTAATTACTAATTAGGATGACATTTTGAATGTAACTTAATGCCAAATATATCTTTATCTACTTTTTTTGTTTAGCGGTGCTTCACGAAAAGCCTGACTGCCAGTTTGGCCACTCTCTGCTTGCCATAAACGGCTCATTCTCTGTGAGCGATGAGGATGGCACTTTGGTCACCCCTGATTTCACCGTCCCATTTCTTCAGTATTGTCTGGACCATTTTACCAATTTGAAGTCTCACGAGGAGGAGGTTGAGTTGGGCCATGTTCCAATTGTCAAAGTATTAATGTGTTTTAATGAAGCGCAACCACCTTCACCAGATGAGTTTGACCCGAAAGGGCTTCACTCTGTTTCGCCGGGACTTGCCACCATTATGGGCATTGCGCTTGTGCTGTCGGCGACAAGCATAGCAATCGCTGCGCTGGTACGCTAAATCATCGTATGGTTTTAATATGGCGAATGGTAATTTGATACCTTTCATAATGAGAATAATTTTATGTTTCTTAGGTCTCGTGGCGGCTTCCCGAGCTAAGATCTCTTCACGGGAAATGTCAATTGAGCCACTTGGCCACGCTCTTCTGTCTTTTCGTCTGCCTGGCAATTGTTCAACTGGGCCGGGAGCGGATCCCATCTGGCTTGTGTAAATTCTTTGCTGTGTTCATTCACACATGTGCGCTGAGCTCCTTCCTTTGGCTCAACCTCCTCTGCTTCAACATTTACATGACTTTTCGCTCCCTCCGTCCACCGTTGGCAGCGAGGAGGGATGAGAACAGACGACTGTTTTTCTTATGCATGTGAGTAAATAGAATATTTGATGATATATCTTATCATCATCGATAGATAGATAAGAAAATGATCGACAGCTCAACATGATTATTAGCCTCTTTTTTATTTATTTAGACAGATTTTTATGTTCTTGTTAACTTTTTTACTAGATATGCTTGGGGAATCCCAGCCTCCTTCGTGGCATTTTTATTTGCTTTGGACACCCAACAGCCAGGCCGGTTGGAACCAATGCCGAGGCCGGAGTATGGCGTTCTCAAGTGTTTAATGTCTAGCAGGTGAGCACTCAACTTGAAATTCTAAAAGTGTGACCTCCATTTTTGCAAGCGAGAAAAAAATCCAAGTGTTCACCGCATTCTTTCAAATTGCGAAAAGAAGTCTGCCATAAAAATATTATTTAATTTTTAACTCCTTCCATCCGTTCATTTTAATGTAAATGGATTAACAAAAGTATATATATTAGCGGT
>JAHZNG010000232.1:0-14715 GCA_027744375.1 Orchesellides sinensis
ATTCGCAACAAATCAGTTCATACGAAGGAGAAATTCAAAAACAAATATTGCTTTGTAAAGTCACAAAACATTATTCGATTAAATTGGATTGAGCATCTAAATATAATGCTTACCTATCAATGGGCTTCGTATTTGGGTTTCATTCAGTTTCTTTAACAAAGCTAATTTTGAACTTTGACATGATAATTGGAAATCGGAAGAAATAATAGTAAACTAGTGGTTTAAGGAATGGAAAGATTGCCCGGTCATTTCAGACATAATATAACTTCCGAGTTTCTCAATGTTCTGCTGTTATTATATCATTTAAAAGTTACGGTCTGTGTGGAAGTAATCTACACAATTGGTTTGGATTTGGATACAACTAAGGATTTAAAACCATGCAAAACTAACTTTTATATTCCGCCAGTTGACAATTGCATATGTATCTAGCAGCTCATTCTATTCCTATCTGAATATTTTATGGAGGAAGTTCAGTGCATTTTTACATACTAACTTACTAGCGTTTCCAGAACCTGTATAAAGCTTAAGTTATTTCCAATTTCAGTCTATGAGTTGGGCCCAACATCAAGCAGCACTTACTTGGCTTATAGTATAGTTTCAAGGTTGAAGTTTTCCATAGACGGCAAATATAGTAGAAAAATATATTGTGAATTGTGATGTGATAGACGGGGGACCACCAGTCGGACCATTTTCATTAATTCATAGACAATAGACAGCAAGCCTATGGCTTAACTCGCATTTTTGATTTTCGAATTGATTATTTTTAAAAATCGGAAATTAAACTTTGTCTGAAAATAAAACTAAACATAATTTCCGCGCAAGGATAAAATCTAGGTACAGATAGATATGTAAAATTGCTTCGATGATGTCAATGGCTAATTTGCCGTATGATTCCGGTAGGTATGATAATGGTAATGAATGTTTGTAATACTTGAATTATTTACGGTATGTAATTATCTCATTACAATTACAATCTGTACATTAGCCTGTTTTACTTCCGCCTAACGTCAACAATGGTTTAAATATCACAAAATGGTAGCAAAATGGGTATTAACGATTTAATGCAGTGTATGTACATCTATGCGTGACTTTGTGGAAATGGACCCTGATGTAGTGCACATAAAATGTAAAAGTCACAAAGCAAAATTATTGGATTTATGATGAAAATGCCACATCTAGTATATAGATCGGTAATTGTAACTTATCCGCTTCCGCGTCCCTGACATTCACAAAAGCGTATAGTTTCGTATTCTCCTAATTATTATCATCATTTTTAATAGTCACAAAGAGCTTTCGTCTTTTGAAATTTATCGGCAATAGTTTTCAGAAGTCTCCAGTCTTCTCCAGTTGTTTACCACGTGTTTGAGCTTGTGAAGTGTAGGCCAACTGAGCAATTTATCATACAAAATGATTTTGAAAATCAATCTTTTTTATGTTGCAATTTCTATACTTGTAATCTCAAATATAATCCAGGTTTGTTTCAAAATTCATTGAAGTATTTCTCTAAAAAATTTGTTTTAAATTTTTGAGATGAGTGTAAAACAAATTGTCTTGTTTATAGATTTCTTACTGCGAAGACAATAGCATAGATGATGACGAAGACGAAGGATATGATGAGGAGGAGACTCGCTCATGTCAAAAATTTATTGGGGACTGGGTCAAGGGCATTCTGAAATCTGCTCTCAGGTGTATGGCTGGAAGATCCACGTACCAGTTAAATAGTGTTTTTGAAATAACAACTAGAGCTAATGTAATGTTCATGTATAAACTGTATATTATAGGTAATCATCTTATGTAAAATACGCGTGTATTTCTAAATCTTATTTATCGGTTCTGTGTGGTTTTGGAAATAGTGTCTTCTAAAATGCATTCTTCAAGAGGAGGGCATAGTGGCAATGAATGGTGTCTTTGATGACGTCTCTTCTGCCCTTTACTTCCAGGATAAGTTTGCGCCTGCAGTTCAAGACATTTCTCTGCCACACGTTCAGGCATGCTTCGTTTTAGCCAGTAGGAGGAAACGTTAATTAATTATAATATACTAAATTATACTTTAAAAAGTATGTAATTAGCCGCGTTATTTGTGTGTTTATAGGACAGTTCAAACCAAAGGAGTATTTCTGCCAGGTTTTTATCAAAAATTTTCTCACGCTTGGTTTTTATTTTTTCTAAACATTGTAAGGGTTTCATATATTGTTTTACTGTTATTTAGTCTTATATGCCATTTATTGACTGCACGTTCCGTGCTATTCTAAAAGGCTTGATTCCCTATGGAGGTGACTGTGTTGTAAATCCAACCCTTGGAATCTTATTCTCTACAATTAAATATCTCGCACCGGAAACTCCCCCGTCATCCTCAGGTATGTCCCGGGCAATCAATCCTGTTGGACTGCGAAAAAGAGGACTGTTGTCTGGGTCGATTAAACGTAGCCAATACAAAACAAAAAATAATACACCCACTTTAAAAAATACAGTTTTGAACAATATTTACTTGAATGCTACAAGTACTAATACCATGGGCAAAAGTTTAAATTACAAGTGCCTGGATGAAACTTGTTCCCGACTGTATGAGTACAAAAAGGTTAATGGAACTAAGGAAAAGATGATGGTAGTTTACGATAAAAATTTACAAATTCTCTCAATCCAACCAAAGCGGAAAACGAAATCCAAACAGAAACCTTTCTTTTATCGATGGAAGCCTAAGTATATTGGCTAGTTTACAAAATAGTGTTCAGAGAACTATTTCAAGTGGGTACTATTTATATTGGCAAAAATCATTGGTTTTCATAAAATAAAAGTAAATGAGTATTGTAGCTGTGTGAGTTCATTTATAAAAAAAATCATTTAAAGCTTAAAATAGTTATCTTGCCAGCTATAAGGTTTGCATTTAATTTGATTAGTCAATTTAGGTTTTTCATATATATTGCTAATAACCTGACAGTTGGAAGACCACTTACCGATTTTAGTTTCGTCTTTCGTATCTCTCTGTTCCTTTTACAGGTGCTACTAAATATAAATATTAATGTCATATTAGTTTTCTTAATTTGTGTTAGCGAAATGATATAACATAATCCTTCAACCAACTCCAATACCAAATATTGGCCTATCAGACACATGTACTTGGCGTAAAAATAGAATTCTAGGAAAACAGGCATGACATTAACTATGTATAAAGATAAGGAAGAGAACGAATTGATTTAAAAATGGGAGTTGTTGACGATTAGATATGTTAGCATATGTATGTATATATATTACTACAGTGTGAATCCCATGAACGCCTTCGGTTCAGAATAATATTTTTAATCCTTCCAAGCGTGTTAAGATTTTGTCGGGTCTAGAAAAATAAAAATGTATACCTATACATGCTTACTAGCGTAAACTACAAGTTTACCATGTTTCATTGCCGGTTTCACAACGATCAACACATCGTACATACGTGTGCAGCACAACAGAATACCTACTAGAGTATTTTCCAATTATGAATCAAGTATTTTACTCTCTTCTGTTTTAATTACACCGCTGGGTTACCTAACATAACATGGCAAGTTTAAAAAAAGTAAACTTGTAATGTGTTGCATTAGATTGATGTGAATCTTTTCCAGTCGCTCTGTCTTCATATAACATTGCCTCCGAGCGACCGTAACTGATACCATGCTTCTCCAAGGCCAAACAAGGTCCTATGCTTGAAGAAAACGACGTCTACCTATGTACAATACAATACAATGTTTAAGTTAAAGAGGCAAACCTCACCTCATTTTATGACCAGTAATAAAACAAAACTTACTTAATTAGAAAAAATTCTGGAGGATTAAAACATAATTTTTAAGCGATTGCGGAAAGCAAACGAAGTGAGTTAAACATGTCTTATGGTACAAACTGTTTGTCTTAATTAGACTTGGTTCTAGTTACACTTTAAAAAATGTTTTTCATTTTATGTGTTGGAAAATAAGATATCTATGATGTAATGCAACTAAATTCAGAATTCACTGGAACCTAACAAGCTCGGAAATAAAACAGCTTTTTAGCAATAAACATTTTATAATGCGGGAATATGAACGATGCATGACGTGGGTTATGCTAGATAAGCTACCTAAGTAAGATAAGAACATTTTTATTGACTTGAAAGTACCTGCATCAAAAGTTAAGAAATTTCACAATTAAAGCTCAGCTTAATTTTGAAAGCATGCAATGCTGGAGATATTAAATTTATACTATACCAAAATCATATAATAAGATCCAAAATTAACCAAAACATTTCTGGTATAAAAAGGGGAGGATTTGAAACGGACAGTATCAGTCACATTAAAAGCTTTGGACAGAAGACTAGTTCCCAAACAACTTAAAATTTCCAAGATATTACAAGTTACAAGTAAATAGAAGAAACAACAATGGATCTAAAACTAGTTGTAGCCGTCGTGGCACTTTTCTTTGCTACTGTTGGTAGCACTCCATTGACGCCTGATAACTATAAGGTGGAGGTGGTAACCCTCCCTCCATATGTTCCACCACCGTACGATTCTTTGTACAGTATTACACCCTGCTTGATTGACGAGCCAAAAGAGGAATGCGAGACAAGAAAGGTAGAAAACAAGACTAAAGAAGAGAAGCAGCGTTTGGAGTATTTGAATGAATACATCAACGGTTTAGACGCCTATGGGAAGGCCAACTGGAAGACTGAGTACCCAGATTTTGCTAAGGAGTACGACGAACTTTCCAAGAAGTACGCATAAGCACAGTAAACCTAAATTTTACATTTTAAATTGGATTTTAGTTGTAAGGTTATTAAACAAATTTTCGATTATCAATAAAACCAAGATACACAACTTATCGGGCAGAAAAACTCACAGACGATACAGCATGCAGCAGTACACATAAATTATTTGCATATATAATCATAACTATGCTCACAGCTAGAAAAAGTCATACTACAATTTTCACACAAACATAATAAGTACTAACAACAAAGTCAAAAAAATCAAATATTTTAAGCTGCAAAGTTCCATCAGCTATTATAGTATTTAAAGTACGAAGGCATAGTATGTATACAAACTAATGGATTAAAATACTTTTATAAGTCTGAAGTAGCATTTAAAAATTACAAAATATGAAATTATCTGTGCAAATGCATGAAACATACACATGCATATATAAACAATGAGCAATTTCCCACCAATACCAATCAAATATAAATTCACCACGATTTTCCGAATATTTTTTTAAAAAATCTACTGTTTTTTGCAGAGGCTTTACACATAGAATTACGCAAAAGAATCCATAGGGACAAAAAAACATGTCGGGCTCCAAATTCAGGCTCAATTTTTATGGTTAGGCGATAGTTAATTGTCTAATTGCAGTACATCTACGAAACTCCCATCTTATTCTCGACATTTTGACTTACCTCATACGAAAGTGCCATTGATGGGTTTCCCACAAGATGCAATTTAAAAATGAGATTTTTGCATTTACGACGATGTAAAAAGTGTAAAAAATGTTCCATATTCAAGCTAAGAAATGATACAGAGGCGATGATCACTGAGGTTCTAAATTTTTACTGGACATTCCAAACTTATTGCTGAATGGAACACGGAAGGAAATAAAAGTGCTATGCGAAAAACGAAAAATGATAGAGTAATAGAAAGTATGTACTATTTTCGACATAAGTAAGATATTTTTGCACATATATTTCATGATTTCTTCCAACATATTCTGCATATGTGGAACAATTGTTAAACTAGAACATGTAGAACATGACGAAATTTTTTTAACAGACTCATTTCCTGTAGCCACCGGCTAACCATTTCACGAGACTCATACATGACTATACCTTACTGGAAGTGAAGAAAACTTCAGAAAAGTTTTCCACGCTTGGGAGAGCAGAACAAATTAGACATTGCATAAGGTGATGGAGTATGAACGTGATTTGTAAGCAAAGCAAAGTAAAAATAGCCAATTTTTTATTTGCCTAGACCGCTAGACCCCATATATAATATTTAATGCAGCTACGCAGTTTTGCGTAAAACAATCCACTGTCCATGTTTAATAAAAAGATGTTTTTCTCGTTCATCCGTCTGACAGTTAAAGATGGCCATCATATGTTTCCAGTAGTGTATTTTACAGAGGTTTCTAGAGAAAAGATACGTTACAGAATGGCTTGCACTTTGACTTAAAAATGACTTAACCGAAAATTGTAATGCAAAACTACACTATGTATATAGCCATAGCCGTATCATATCCTTTTACGGCATGATATGAGTAATGAAATAAAATAAATAAAACATGTTACTATCAACCTTTTGGGGAAAACAGGACACCGATAGAGGTGAGAACAGGTACTGAAAATAAAATGCTTACACCTGCGAGTTTTATTTCGTAAGGAATTGCTTCAAAATGCAACGAATGTATCATGTTTGACTACTGACAGGTAAAAAGATTCTACTGGAGTATTTAAAAACAGGATTTCATTGGGATTGGGCATCAGCCTAAAGCCTGCCACTGGAACGCATAGACCAATGCATATTCTAATGATCACTAATCAAGTAACAACTGTAACTGTAAAACTTCTTATTTCCTTCCACGTGCATAGACTTGATAGTTTTAAAGCTTCTGGTTTTCAAACTGGTACAACAATATGCAAAAACCTTATTCAAGATCAACAAGATTTCTAGCCCGATTGGCGAACTTCGTACCTAAAGCTGCTCTTTTTATGCTTTTTAATTTATATCTACGAAGTAAAGGGAAATGAAAGGTAAAAGAATATGAAGAAAAAAACTCAAGAGTTAACAATTATACGTACCTATTTGTGGGTGCAATTTACCTGAAAACTTGTTTCAGAGAGGGTAACTTATCCATAAAAATTTGCCATTAGCGAATTGCTGCTCATCACAATTATTATTGCGCAACGCTTAATAAGGTATAAGACTTAGCAAATACAGGGGGAAACATACTACCCTACCTACCCAGTACGAGATAAATAAGGTGCTGATGCTTATCAAAATATTATTCATAAAAAAACCTCTATAATTAACTAACAAGTTAGAATTTCCATATATGTAATGTGATGGTATGTCCGTACCTACAAGATACGATAACCATAAATATTGTATGGAGAGAAATATAAAATAGATATTACATCTGAATATCTGAATCAATGGAAAATTCTTTTGTTTCTATACATTTCATGTACGGTGTTACTAAACGGCGGGGGTATAAAACGGCCGAGTTCCAGCAAAAATTTTATCAGTTAACCTTTGGAATTACCTCGGAATCCAATATTCTGTTAAATATTCTCTTTTTCATTTTCCTCACTCTTGTATTTCGTTTTTTAGAAAAGACTTTCTAGATACTATGGATTTCAAAGTAGTTCTTGCCTTCACCCTTCTCATCGCTGTTGGCCAGTGTATGCCAACGCCGGATGAGATGCCACCGGTCATGGAGTTGGTTCCACCCCCACCAATGTTCTTGCGTTCTATGGTGGCCTGCACACTAGATGAGTCTGAAGCAGACTGCAAGGCCAGAGAGATGGAGAACGAAAAGCAAGAGGATGCCAGTCGATTGGAACAGTTCAACGAGTACATCAATGGTTTGAGCCCATACAGTAAGTCCCACTGGAAGGAGACCTACCCTGAAGAAGCCCATGAGTACGAAACTCTCTCCCAGAAACATTAGAAGCTGAAAAGTTTGTCACCAATAATTTCTTCCACGCTCTATAAAAATGTTTCTTTTTTTTGTAATTGTCTTTAAAATTCATAAACTGTAAATACAAAGTAACTTTCTGTTGGGCAAAAAATTTTTTAAATGAATTCTACAAATAAAGAGGACATTAGCTAAATCAACAATCAACTTGTTCTTTTAAAACATAAACATAAATAAGCATTAACAACTCCTAGTCTGAAAAATTGAGCATGAACTTTTGCCTTAGTAAAAAATAAGAATCATATAATATATAAATGCTACGGAAAAGATTATGTCACGAAGAAATTGATGTATGGGCGTACGTACACCAATTTATAGTTTAAGAACAACACATTCAAAAGCTGAATTATCAATCAGTGGTGTAACATATGTATATCTGATCCATTGTTCAGAAGAACTTGTAAAGGATACATTTGTCTTGCATGCTGACAAGGTAGACGCTAGACGCTATATTCCTAAGCACTAGGTCAACCATTAGAAATGCGGGTTTAATCTTCATCCTCCATCGCCTCACCTGCTACCATTAAGTTTCATATAAGGCAGAAGGGCACAAAAATAAGCATAATTAGTTAGGTTTGAAGCATATCTGCAACAAAATCCGTTTGAAACCCACAATCCATATTTTTATAGTTGGCTGTTCTTTTAATAATGTTGAGGATGCATCATGCATCCACAAGTGAATTAAAAGATTGAAAAATTTTGGAAACTTTCCATCCATCCATGGCTTGCAATTGCAATATCCTTCGACTTCGACTCAATCACCACAGGGTACAGAATTTCCAACAGGAATCATGTTGTGCAGTAATAATGCTTATGTATATGTAAAGATATGATATGAATTAAAACAGCCTTTCCATCACTATAAATTCATTTTGACATGGAGTGACGGCTACAGGAAATCTCCTTTTCTTACTGTAATGTTGTATTGCATAACGTTATATACACAAAGCATCTTACATATTTTGACCTTGTAACTAATTATTACTAAATATTAAATTTCATACATATAATTTCTTTAAAGATGTTGAGAAAAGGACAGGTTTTTATTCCAGAATATATGGGAAAACATAAGGTAAAGATGAGATTGCTCAACAAACCATAAGAAACTAATTGAATAGCCATTATGAATATTTACTCTTTTGACTTTCTCATTTATCATGTTAGCCTTATCATTCCTGGAAATCTAGACGTTTGTTGGTGGAGAATCACAGAACAGGCATGTATACAAGGTTTGTAGGCTTCATGAGTGCATCAGTGCGAGAAATTGCAAGCTTCATCTCACGAAACCAAAACCACTAAGAGCGAGCGTTTGTTCATCAACAAAACTGAAAAAGTATCAGAGTTTTATAGCAAATCCGCTATAACATTGTACTTGATAATGATAGAGGTGACTGATAACATAATGGCAGGAATAAATGGTAGAGGTGGAACGGGAAACTGGAAAATCCTATGTGCACCAACCCGAACCAAAGAAGTGACGCTGATACAACTAGGTTTTGTGTATACCTCACTGTGCTGACCTACTCTAAAAATTTTATGTATTCCCAAAATCTAAGAAGAAAAATTTCATTCACGTACATGGTATACCTATATAACTTACGTAGGAATTCACTGCTATCATAATACAAAAAAACTTTGAAAACATGTTATGATTGAAAAACGATAAACATAACTCGATTTAGAGCATTTATCAACGACTCAACATTTCTGGACAAAAAAGTATGTAGTATGTATATAAATAGCTTGGGGTTCAAACTTAATTTTATCAGTTCTGTTCTTGAGCGTTGCATGCTGTCATTTTTCATGTAAAAGCTGTTCGGAGATCGGATTCCTATTCAGAGTTTACTGTAAAAGTTCATATTCTATACTAAAGCTGTTGGCAAAGATGGAGTTGAAGAAAATTGTTATCGTCTTCACCCTTGTGGTTGTGGCCACTGTTCACTGTCTTCCCCCAATGGGCAAAATTAAGATGGACGTGGTGGAATGGTACCTTCCTCCTCCAGAAAGTTTCTATTTTCCTCCAGACTGCAGCAAGGCTAAGGATAAAGGAGCATGCGAGGAAAGGTCAGCCAAAGCCAAGGCCAACTATGACAAGATGCGTTTAAAAGAGTTGGACGATTGGATCAAGGATGCGACATCAAAGGGCAAAGGGAACTGGAGAGAAGAGTATCCAGACACAGCAAAAGAGTATGACGAGCTCAAGGCAAAATTTCCTTAAATACTGTTAATTGCATCTATAATGTTATTATTGTAAATAAAAAATCCTGTTATTTCGCAAGTCTTTCGGATTTCCGTTTTTACAATTATTGAAGCATTTTGTAAATATATACTTATGATAACATATTTCCCATCTCATTCTACCATTATGACGACCTGAAATTGAAACTTAACTTGTTTCAGCATCACCTAGAAAGCGACTTTTTATAAGCCTAACATTCTAGTAATATGAGAATAAACTGTTTCGTTTGCTGTCCATTGTGATTTGCTCTGAAGAAGAAATATGTAATTTCGAAAGCTCAGCAGTGAAAAATAAACTTACAATAACCACTTAAATCCCGAGTGGTTGGAAGAATGTCAAACACATGAGAATAAACTATTAAAGAAATAGAACATCTAACATGTAATGAACTAATACAGGGCATGACTTACTGTCGGAATCTCTGATGACATTTTAGGAAGTTAGGTAATAAAAAAGAAGTTTTGGGAGATCATAATCAATTAGTCATTTTAACTATTTGTTTCTGTGAGGTTAATTTTACGAAGTGCTTTATAAATAGCAGCATTATATTGACTACATTTACATCATACTCGAACTTGACCTTTAAAAAATAATACAAGTCTAAATAAACTTTCTAGTTTTCCGAGACTGTATTTTATAATACAAATTGGCGTATTCAGGTTTCACAGGTCATGCAGAATTAAATGCAATGCATTAGAAGTTTTATTTAGTCGCTAATAAAGTAAAATTTCTTGAATCCATCGAGTTTTACACGAAATGAGCTTTCGGTTCAATATGACACCACATTGATGATAGCAGAATAGGGACAATGAACTAAACTTTTCAAAACGATAAGTTTTATTTAGTCGCTAATAAAGTAAAATTTCTTGAATCCATCGAGTTTTACACGAAATGAGCTTTCGGTTCAATATGACACCACATTGATGATAGCAGAATAGGGACAATGAACTAGACTTTTCAAAACGATAAACACTATTTATAGACAGATAATATATGCACTTGAAACTCTGAATATAGAAGTTTCAAGCTATTTATTATATCTCGTTTCATAAACCGCTCTAACTTACACAAATTGTATAAAACAATATTTTCATAGCGAAACGTTTATTATATAGTCAATATTCCTACATAAGGGCAATTTCCTGCATTAGACGTCCTCGTCAATGTCTAAACTCAATATCGGGGCGTACGAGGTGTGCCGATCTCAGATTTTTTCATTAGGTTCTTCGCCATTCTCTGCGCGGCAGGAGACATGGAGTTCATCCTGTCAATTGATGTTTTTGGACGAGGTAGCGGACTGGAATATAGATACAAAAAATAAGTTGGTTAATAATAATTATGCGCCGCAGGAGACATGGAGCTCATCCTGTCAATTGATGTTTTTGGACGAGGTAGCGGACTGGAATATAGATACAAAAAATAAGTTGGTTAATAATAATTACTATGAAAAGTTATGTCAACAAAGTATTACAGTATAACAAAAACTCTTAAATACCTTGCCAGATAAGACTTGGCCACCTCAATCGTCTTCTGTTTCTTGTCCCGATGCCTAGAACTAACTTTTTCAGCCAGTTCCAGTGCCAATTTTTCCCGTTGTGACGTGGCAATCATTCTGTACGGCGTTCCAGGTGTGCTTGGAAAAGGCGTATCACTTGCGTTTGAAACCAATCAGAAACGGTGTTTCATCTCCTGCTCCACCTGGATTAGGCGATGGTGTTCTAACAAGCTTGAAACCATTAACGCTTGGAGTTTGTCCACCAGTAACCTCCTTGCCATCAACGCCAATCTTCCCTTCTGCTAGTCCACGGATAAGATTCAAGGGCTTGGCACCTCCTAATCCTCCAGGAATTGGTGTATTCAGTTCAGAGCTGGGCGTTGCCATTTGATCAGTCTTGTATGGTGCACGGGGAAATCTCGTGTTTTTAAACTCAACTTCGTTCTTCTTTCTAGCTAGATCTGCTAGCTCTGCACTTGTATATGGAGTTCCGTCCGGGATGTACATCACAGCATTTTGGTTCTTGTAAGTCCACGTACCAACTTCACCAGGCCTCTGGTATTCCAATGAGTTTTGCTGAGACATCGAAAGGGAGTGTAATGGCTAGTTGCATTCGAGCTCTGTGCTCTGTCTCCTTGTCGTACAGCCACGAGTACTACAAAATGACATATACAATGTTGGTTATATGTATTTGCAACTTGCAAGGTACAATTCCAAAATCAACAAACAAAAGTATTTGAAAGTTCAGGACACATCGTTCTTACCTTTATTTTATGCTTTCTCAGTCCCTCGTCAATAATATCTTGAAAACTCTGGTCGTCTTCACTTGTGTACGTATTCAAAAACTCGTTTAATCCTAAGTCATGCGGCTTTTTATCTTTCCTTCCACCAGCAGACAGTTTAGAAGAACATGTAGAAATAACAGACCGAGCGTCATCGTCAACTTCACCGCTAATACCACTAGGTAACTTCTCATCATGACTTATAATTGGCGTCGGTGTGCCCCCGTCATGGCCCTTACGAAGGGATGATAAACCAATACTGGAAGGTGTTTCAAACGTAGAAGGCGTATTATTTGCTGAAATAAAAAACACCAAATAAACAAACTTCCCATTTATCACATTAAATATTCACGTACCATACCTAATACTTTAAATATTTGTCCCTATTATCATACCTTCTCGCCTTAACGTTGGAGTATTCCTGCCAACCCCATATTTTGTATGAAGTTCTCTCATCATCTGAACATCATTGTTGGCCACAGCGTCCAGGTATGCGTTTTGAGCTTTTAGCTTCTCCAATTCAGGAAAGCATTCACGCTGTATGATTTTCTCCAGTGCCTAGTCAAAATATAATTACAATTTAAAATTAGACCATAAATATATTTACTATTTTGGACATGAAGGTTTTGACATCATAATCACGTAATACTTACCTCAGCAAACTTATCTTCCGATAACACCTTCCTTTTCTTCTTCTTGATAGTTATTGGAGATCCTGGACGTTTAAACGTTGCTACATCTTTGCTACTGCTGCTGTAAATTCAACAAAATAAATCACAATTAAAGTCACTGATATCAATTTAAATTATTACAATTTTTGAAATTAAATTAATCTTACCTGGATTTAGCTATTTGAAGCACCTTCTCCGTTTTGTTGGCCTTCGTTTCTCCAACAACTTTTCCTGCCACCTCCTCCATATTTTAAAATATTTTTTAAAAACTTTAATCCTCCTGTGGCATATTATTTCGTTCGTGTCATGACACAATTCAATTATTATTTACACTATTAACTTCCAGTCACTTTTAATCAAAGCGTGCTCTTAATAGCCTGACACTTTCTATAAAAATTGTCTGCCTTTAAAAATTTAAACGCATTTAAAAAACACTTTAATTTGAATTTACACAGAAAAAACACCTCAACTTTTGTCGACTATTCAGTTCACCCGCCCGTTTTATGTTTTGATGTTGCATGAGATGAGATGACGACCAGCTGTTGCCAGATGTGAACTACTCCTTCCCCAACGTATCTGCTCACTACTACACTGTTACGTTGTACAAAAAATATACACAAAGTGTAGCTATAACCTGTCTTTCATACACAACTTTACTCTTTATCTATACTTTACAGTACATACATAGTACTTGAAATGGTAACAGTATTTGAGTAAGATTACGATAGATACGCTTGACGCTTATAATACGCTGCTGCTGAACGCTTTTACGCTCACATTACTTACTACACTATAGCGCAGCGTCTACAACAACAGTCAGTTCCTTCCAATCGTGACTAAAGATAAAATACATAATTGTCCTACGATACAATAGCCCATCCCATGAAAATAACCTTATTTATACATTAGCATAGTCTATCCCATAAGAATCTCATCTTTGCAAATTTAGAAAGTAAAAGTACATTTATGATTCGTATTATACGTTCCTTCCGGATATCCTATGCCCGGCGTATGTCGCCGGTGTATGTATATAAAAGACAAAGGAAAGGACATCCAGATAAAGATAACGTTAGGCTAGGTACATTTTTAGTCCCGTATCCTTATCGTAATGCACTGCTTATACTTTTATAGACGTCTCGCATTACCCCAGCCATAATATAAATGTACATTCAATCCTATTCCACTCCCAAATGCCAAAGCAGAAGAGCCGCATGAATGCATGTGACTCACAGTCTATTGTAAACCTACCCATATCATATGCATAGCAGAGCTCAACTCATATATACATTTTAGTAGCGAAAGGTAAGTTGTAAGTGCAAAAAAAGAATGGCAAATGGACTGACTGAGAAAATCTGATCGGATCCTTTTTGCAGTTTAGTTTCGTTTGTTGGCCTTCATATTTTGTCGGATCTTTTCGGAAGGTGTATAAGGTTCCGAAAATAAGAAGGCATACTACGAAACTTAGGATTTTCCGTGATAATATTATTATAGGATTTTTAAATTATAAGTAATTATATTGTCTCTGTGTATTTCAAAGAAAGTGTGACCTACTAAGCTGAACTGACCGTTAAAAGTCAAGGAGAAAATAAGACGTCCAGAATCCAGCAGGAGTAACATTGTAAGTGATAACCTTGATGCGGTTGTTTTATTATTTTTAGTGATATTTTTAGTCAAAAAGGAAAATATCTGTGTGGTTTGGTTGCGGCTGAATGTTTGGTGGATAGATTCTTAGGCTGAGCAACAGCCATATTTGTTGTAGAGTGGAGTTAGTGGAGTATATATAGTCAGGTGATCAGGTGACACATGGAATAGGTGCGTTTTAAAGATAAGAGAAGGATA
>JAHZNG010000233.1:0-21035 GCA_027744375.1 Orchesellides sinensis
TTCAAAAACCGCTAACCAATGTAGAATTGAAGAGTACAACAGTTTTAAAAAACGGGTTGGGAAAATTTCTTACTAGTATACATATAAAGCTGTAAGGTGTACTGCTTACTGGGTATCTGCACGTTATCAGCATGATATGCATCTCTGGTTGTGTTTTTTGGCAACGGGACCCTGGATCACTGGCGGGGTGCCTGACCCCGACAATAGATAAAACGAGTTTATATATAAACATATACAGTACATTTAAACAAAGCAATGAACAATGTAGTAAGTAGCCCAACAAAGTAAGACAATGTGAAAATTGCAAACCTACCTCAAATGGGCAATATTTCAAAAGCATTAGTAGTGACTTTAGTGACCACTGCAAAAAAGGATGACGATGATGCGGGTTGATAAAACTTTGCACAAGTGTACCTTTTAATATTATGATGTTAAATCCTGCATTTCATTTACAACAATCTTATTATCATTAAATGGCCAAATAAATATTCTCCCTCACGTCATATCCACAAGTCAAAGTCTTGGGAGAGGCGTGTCGGAGGGCCATAGTCATGCCGCTATATTAATAGGTACTCATTGTTGTTTTTAGTTATCATAATTCATCGTCCTCGCATTCTTCTTCTGTCTATTGCAACCAGCACAATTTAACCGTGCCTTTGCTCTCTACCTATTTCCAATTCTACGGTACAAGCATATTCCATCCAACTTCATTTATCGCTCATAGTCACAAACAACAACCAGTATTATGGAATTTCTTTTTTGTTTAGTTTTCTTCTCGCACGACCAAGTGTAGCTTTGCATGCATGCAAGTTTCTTGTTTGTATAATACGTACCTATGCACTTTTAAAGCTCAATATAACCCAAGTTTCCATCCATTACATTATTCATCCATTTGCGTTAATTTTGCATTGTAAAAGGCATAATAATACATTGGATAACTAACAAAGATGCATATTATTGTTTATAGATAAAAATACGTACAATTTATAATGCATATATCATATAATAAAAACCCCCACTTTCAGCCAATAACTTATTCACTGTGATAGGTAAAGGCTAGTAAAAATTAAGAGGTTAGACACTATTATATTTGCAAGTGAATAATTCATTGTTTCTTCTTGTTTTTGTAGGAAACTGCCAAAACAACCGGCATTTCATCATGGCATACACTGTTTTTCACGTTGTGTTGTACATCAACCATCCGCTTAGAGTTGAATGGATGAGGTTCTTTAATCTTTTGATGGATTTTCTTCTTCACAGTACGGCTATTCTATTTGTTCATCATCGTTAGCAGTTGCATGAGCTCATCGAATTGTAAATGACCAGAGCGCTACATCCCGACCTGTCTTCTATGATTTCATGTTTACGACACAATTCATGTTTGAGTATCATGGTTTTAATTTTTAAAATGGAATGAAGTAACCATTTATTTCTGTACCGAAGCATAAATATACTGCTGCGTCATTTAAATTAACATGTGATCTCATTCAAATATTTGTTATTTCCTCTTCTCTTATTCAATCCAGAAAATGCAAATAATACTTTTCATTTATCTGTTTTTAGGATGTGTATATACCTATCATAAGAACAAGGACTTTTTCTTATACCTGAATGAATGTAAATTGTAGAGAAATTGTAGTGTGGATTCTTGTAGAGTTTATTCAGTTGACATCCGGCTGAGAAGAATAAAATAAATTGAGCTTAAAATAATAAAATATAGCAAAATAATTGTATTTGTAATATGCATAAAGATTATCAATTGTCTTGTTTTCATTTAAAATTACTTCAGCCTTGTGTCCTTTTCAGAGACAATGTCAAGCAGATATGTAGCCAAGCCCTGTCTGACTCTGACTAAACAAGATCTTTCTTTGTACAATAAAAATAAATCTGCTTTATGGTACAATATTGTCATGTACAGAATGTAACATGAAACATTTAATTAATGCTTACCCACATACGATTAAGATTTGGTCCACCACCGAGCATTCATGTGTGACAGGAGCAAAACAAAAACTTTATAAAAATATCCCATTAAATGTTCTTGTCACTATTGCCTATTATTAAATACGACTGAAAAAGGAAATGCGAGCAACCTACACAGGATTTGAAATCCTGTAAACAACAAAAAAGCATGGACAACGCACAGGTCCAGTCAAACCGGTGGAATATGGTGTGGTGACTAATGCATAATCAAGGAACATGTAAAACTTACAGCAAAACTTGCCCATAAATTGCTTAGGTTAAAAATTTTAGTAAATCATGTAAGGTACAGGTAAGATAATTGCTGACATGTTTACAATAAACCTAAAAATCTATGTAAAAAACTGCGTTTCTTTCCTGATTTTTCAAGCTTTTACCTAAACGCATAAAAAAGCCATACGCATACTTACATGAAAATGCAATTAAAACTATGACTAGACTACCACACAACTACGTCAGCATTCGATGTGATGACTTTTGCTGACGATTTCTTAAATGAGAACATGTAATAGTGTTTGACAGCTTCTATGGCAGAAGCACATGGTAATAACACTAATTGTAGCTTGATTCATTACGATCATCATAACAATCATGGCAATTATTACCTTAACATACGAGCAAGCCTCATACTCCATGCTGGGAGCTGAAACAACAAAAAATGTAAGTTAGTAGTTTAGCCCAGTTTGACTGTGTGGGATATCAGACAGAGAAGACGTACCATCTTAAACGTCGTCTGTTTAACAAAGAAAATCTATTAGATTAGAAAAGTCTTCTGTACAAAAACTAATACATGCCTATTTTATGTATGAAATGAATATATGCTTGTCAACCCCATTATCTTATGAGGAGAGGGGTTGGAATGAAAAATGTTGACTGAAATTATTAGCATTATAATAATAAAAATCCAGCCCATCTTCCATTCGTCCTGTTCTTTTCTTCATCAAAGCTATCAAATTCCGTCTGTATTGAATACAACTCGGAAAGATAATAATGGTATGAAACAGAATATGCATGAAGAGAAAATCTTAAGTATTTTCTTGAATATTCGCGTGAATATGAAAAGCTACACAGTTATGCATACACTTCGGCTTTTCCATGTGTTGTTAGAGCTTCTGCTGTGCCTCCCTCACCTGACAAAAAGCACGACAGAAATCCCCTCTTACAACTTTACCACATCACGCCTTTTTGTAATACATTATAACATGTATTTTTTTCCTTTTTTAAGAGTTCCATTATCGACATGGCATATCATCATTTCATGTAGAATATTCTTTTAAAAGTATATATAAAAATAGAAAGTCAGCGTATTTGTTTTCAGAGGTACGAGTATGCCAATATTTTAAGAAAAGAAGTTTAATTATGGATTCACGACTTTTTTTATTGTTTTTACATTTTAACCTGTCGAACTATAATCCATAATATATTAAGCATGCATATAAATACACACAAAAATACCTATTATTTATTCAGCATGGATCATTACATTACACCTGTTTTGTTTCCCCCATCTCTCCTGCACGTTCTCTTAGGTTTATTGCCAGGATTGACGTAGCTTTTATTCATGAGTGGTGTCACGTCATTGTAAAGATAACATCCATCTAAATGCATATTAGGTGTGTGGCAGTTAATGTAACAGAGCATAAAGCACAAACTTAAAATTTTGTCGTATGTTTTGGTAGCAGTAGATCAAAAAAAAAATAGGCAGCTTTTTTAGTCAGTCAATATTGCTATTGTTGTAATTTGTCATTGTCGTAAACAAAAATATAAATAGGGATGTTATCACATCAAAAATGTCGTTCTGCTAATCAGATCTAACACATCATCTTTATCCTCTTCATTTGCATATTATACTTATAATTTCAAATAGACGCACAAAATATTTCCATTTTAAAATTAACAAGATAGTATTGCTACACTGGTAAATAGTAAATGCAGGGATTATTCGCGTAACCGTGTGGTAGACACGGTGTATACTAATCACCAATAATAAACAATGCCATTCCTTATCCTCGATTAGCAAACTACTCGTATCTTTGCGGCAACCGATACATATCAGTTTATGGTACATTATTTTATATTACTAAAAGTTTTAAGCAGCTTTCTTTCTTACTAATACATAGGATCTCTCTCTACTAATTTAATTCAGCCTTGTTAATTTTCAATTTCAATTAAATTTATTTGCGACTATTTTCAGTTTAACAAGCTATTGTTCAAACTTCCTGTCAACGTAATGGGATTTCACAAATTTTGAACAGCATTCTCATCTATATATTGGTATCGAGTAAAGTGTCAATACGTGTATTCTATAGATAGGCATATCAGTTTCTGGGAATTAATAAGCTTCCGACACAACAGGAGGGTGGGTGGAAGCCAAAATAAGGCTTAGCATCAAGCTGTGCTTTTTAGTTCGCATGTTTTCTACTAACTACTACTACTGAGATTTTATGAAAGTGTGAAAAATGATACTAAATCACAAATGGAATGATTTTTTCAACATGCAAACATGAACAACATGTTGACTCCCATTTAATATCCATCTATCTTTGCAAAACTGAAAATTGTTCCAGATACAAGAATAAAAATTAGGTTTAGAAGAGCGCAGCGTGGTGGCATTTAGTTTGATCCTTATACCTGTATATCCCAATGTTACGCCTTATGACGCAATCTGATCCGCATATGTTCAACAACAATATCGATGAATTTCAAATGGCTAATAGATATTGTACCTATGTTTAATGTTTTTCATGTTTATGAATATTATTACTATCTTAAAGTGCAAACAACATTGGGACAACTAACGCCACAATTATTTCTGGCTTTTACCGATTTCACGCTGTTTTAAAGGAAGCGTACATAGATTTAGCTCGCATCGAGGAAGGAGCACCTCTTTGTAGATTTATATCTACTAACGAATGCTGCACGTTTCATTAATCATTACAGAATACGGATTCAATATATTAAGTACGTAGAAAAGCTTGTAGGTATGACTATAAGTATCTATTGCCTTCTACTTCGTTGGTGGTACACGTAAAAAATCGTTTACAATTACCTTTTATCACACCATCGTCCTTACCACGAGCTATTATTTTCATTACATACGTATCGATTATTACTAAACATTAAAACATAAACAAATCTCATTTGTGCACGGGCATGACTATACTTATGTCACTACTTAAATATGCGAATTTGACTTTGGAGAACGGTCGCAACACGTTTATGTTCTATTGTCTTCTATTCGCTCTCGTAACCAACATTACTCACATAACTTACGCACGCTCAATTAAAAAAAAAAGCATTCGTTTAGTAAAAATATCTAAGCCATGTAAATCTTCCACAGTGATTGTCTGCGGTTTTCCACCTTTTTCCAAATTGTTCCATATATTACGTATACATAAAAGACTGTTTGTGGTAAGTACACAGTAAAATTAGGAAGAACGAGAGAAAAAAGCGATAAAACCACGATATAGAACGAAAATGTTATCATGAGCTGATAAAACATAAAAAAGTGCTTATTTTGTGTACGATAAACTTTTGTTATCCAGTTTTTTCTGAAATCTAATATACCTTGATATAATTTGTAAAAGATCCGCAAATCCAGTCGTAATTCATAACATATGATAAAATAGTCGTTTTGTGCCTCGTGGTTTTCACTTCTGGAACACAGTCTGTACTTTTACAAAATTACTTTGTGATTTATGTGAACTGAATTTGTGAATAGTTCAAGTATTATTCCAGCAGTTTAATATTTGAAAGGAGCTTCACATGTGGACGTAAAATTAAAGGTAACAAACAGGACTGAATTTGAGGAAGGAATAAAAAATAATAATTCAAAGGTGAACTTTTTAGTGTACAGTACATGGCAGGTGTAATGGAATCATAATAACAACCCATTTTTCCATTATAAAATATTATATCTTTCATCAATTCTTAATCATATCAAATCTTCAATTTAAGCATGATTTTGTACATTTGTCATGCTCTATATTGCACATTAATTTTGTCTTGATAGCCTGGGATCATAATGAAATCCAGGGAGCAAAAAACAAGCGATTTACAATTTTTCATCCTGCAAAAATGACCATTTTTTTGGGTAAATTAAAATCTAGTCGTATACACATCATAGCATGTACATATGTATTCAATTTCATCCGTTCTTGTCGACTAGAAATTCGTAAGTACATTTATTGCAAAAACATTCACGGCACGATCCTCGCTGCAGAATTTTTCTGGGATGCTATACGTCTATCTGACATCTGATGCGATGATACTTGGACCGAACATTATGTCATCGCTTAATAACTTTTTTTTATTCCATAATAATAATTCTGGAGTTGGCAAGATATAAAGTAACAAACAACCTGCGTAGTAGAAATGATAGTAAACTTTAGAGATTCCATCCAACATACGTTTTTTCTTGTAGATTCCATTAGAAAATAATAATGATTATTACAGCAATTGTAGTCATTTCCTGTGAATAACAAAGGGAACAAGAGCTGGAACATGATTCTGCGGTGCAAGTGGTGATTTGAATACATAAAGAATTAAATAGAGACGCACATTTTTAATGTGGTTAGTTATGCTATGCTATGCTATACATAGGGCATACTACTAAATGCAAACCAACTCTCTTTACTACCACGATTCTGTGATCTATAATGCATTTAAGTCAGTTGGTTTGAGTTGTCCATGAAGATAGTATGTTCACATGAAGTATTTTACATAATATCAGTAATCTACAGAACGGAAAACAGATTTTGCTGTAGGAATACACGATTCACCTCCATTTTGATGTGTGTATGAAACTGTACAGAGCCAAACGTCAAAATTTTGACGTTGATTTAAAAAGTAGAGTAATATGAGATTGTACGCTCTTCTCAGCTCAAGCTCTTGTCAGTGCCAATCATGTCATATTTGAATTTATGGAAAAATGTTACCCTATTTTGATGGAAAAGGATACTACTTTTGGCCAGGGATAAACGAATACCAATTCTGGATTTGAATCGTTTTTGCTGCAACTTGATAAAATCACACGATTAAATGGAACACTAAGTCAATTCATAGAAAAGTTGAACCGCTTAGGGGTAGGCCATGTTTGCAAACAATTACAACTTTTACAACTGTTATTTTTGCACCATTGCAAATTGTAAAGTTTTTATGGACTGTAACAGTGAGTTTAATTGAATATTTTGTTTTTCTTCGACTGCTTTACAACTGACAATGCGTGATTGTGACCCTACAACAACTTGTCAAAATCCATCTTACAATAATGCATTAAAGAATGACTTGCAGAAATCTGGTAGATTGGGCATTCCAGATTTACATGATTTGCAGATTGCAATGCAAAAGTTTGGACTGTATAGACATATTATGTATATACATGTCTGTCTCCATGTGTTATTTGGCAAAACGCCCTTTTTAGTAGGACAATTGTTGGTCATAAGTGCTTCTGTATTGAAAGAAAGCAATTTGCTTAGTTTGTTAAACACCTTTTTTTGTCTAGGGGGCATAAAATGATTGTTGGTTGTCACAATGTCATGTTAGCGCATTTTTTCTACTTGTATAATAAATATCACATTTTGTGGCTGAAATTTTGCTACTTGAATAATTTGCTTATAATGCTGATTTTATTATATATAACTCTTATGAATATTTATTTTTGTCCCTCTTGCTGAACAATTCTACTCGAAAAGAAAGGGAAACTTCCAATTGCGTTGGTTGAGTGAGAGGATGTAACGTGCTCAGTCATACTCCAGCCTTTCACATAATTAGCATTTTAGCAACAAGTCCGGAAAGTCAGGACTTACCAGGCAAGACACCCACCTAGAAACGATCTAAAAATGCTTACAAATATGCACAGAGAAAACTCACCAGAAGAGGATATTTACTGCGTTCACTCACTTATAAAAAATACTATTCATGCCAAGCTAATTCAAAATAGTCATGCATTGTGCTGGACAATAATGTGCATAATTAGCAAAAAATGAGTCATTATCTTTGATCATCATATAACATTCTCATGCTATAACATGCACAATCATCACCGTCATCACAAAACACCAACCAAGCGTCGTCATACAATTCTTTACTTTATAATTTATAGCATCACCCTCATCTCTCCTTCATGTGTGTCGCCAGAACCCTGTTGGTTTTAGGTATTCTTCTTTGAAGTGTAGGATATAACGTAGAAGTGTACAATGAGTCGATTCCATCCTCTCCGGCTTCTGATGACTTGAGAAAACGCTAAGATTTTTATCTATATTATTGCTAAATAGAATGGACGTATTATGGGGCTTCTGCAGAGTTGTAAGTATCGCATGGGCAATTGAAGACGTTGCTAAAAGTAGTTTGTCAGTTTTATGACGGAATTTCGTAAGCTTTTCCAGTTCACATCTAACTCGGACAAGGTGATTTTTAATTAAGACGTAAACATCCAATTTAACCAGACGTCTTTATTTTCAATAATGAAGGCATGAGAAGTGTAATGAAACAGTAGCATCGTAGTATTTGCATAAACATAACATGAACCACTAACTACTTGGCTTCTATAAGGTCGTTTAGTGAAGAGACATGGGGCATGTCGTGACTGCAGAGTAGCAGATTTAGTATGTTCACGGCGCATTAGCATAGGTACTTATATTTATGTATGCTAGAAAACAATTTTGTTGTGGAACACAGGAACTCTCAGCCAGGGTAAATCTTCGCTGTTTTTCCACATCGTTGATTACTACGACTTCAACTTTCAACATGAAAGTCAAGTGACATACGCAAAATATTTTTTAACAAATCCAAAGGTTTTAACATGGTAATGGGAACACCACCAACGTTATCCTTCCAGCTGGAGAGGGCGAGTTTTGTTAAATTGAACTGATGAAGAGCATAGCGATTAATTATGAATGAGAAAGAACTATATGTATTATAAACAGAACGCTCTTGAATCAAAAAATTTTAATTGTGAGTTATCATATATGCAAAATCTTGAATGGAAAATGAAATTCTTCATGCTTAACGTGATGGCGGAATGTATGTTAGCAACATATATCCACTTGTAGCTTTTCAGACAAGTGTTCTGTCACAAAGAATTATACTTTGATGATGTGTAAACATATAATGAGATGTGGCTTATGGCAATATGTGTTTGTTGGCATTTCATACTTATGTAAGCATCTAAAAAGAAGCAATAGTTAAAGCAATTCTCTCCGTTCCGTTCTGTCGTCATTGTACACAAGCTTATTACAGTAGAACCCAGTAAAATAGCTAAAAGAGTGTTTCTTCCTCTCTGCAAAGCACATAACCTTCAGTAGATCAGAGGATGAAAGCATTTAGTATCCTATGGGAATCCGAGGAGAGATGACGGACAAACTAGTAAAGCTATTTTTTCTGATGACTGAAGCCAAGTGAGCAAAGCTAGTTTTGGTTCACACACAAACATATAGAAATACACTTACGTCAACTAAAAAGCGATAAAAGTCTTGGTGTTGGTGCCTCATGCAATTTTTGATTTTTTAATAGAGAAGTTACTTGAAGGTTAGTCAAATATAAATAAACATTAATTAGCATTGTAAATAATTTTTAATGGTAAAAATTCAGTGAGAGTTCCTGATTAATATAGCATACTTATGCATAATGTCCATATCTTATTATCAGTCATCCACTTTCTGTGATTTGCAGAGGTTTTCTTTTCAATATTAACGTTAGCAAAATTCGAGTACTTGGATGTAGTTATCATCTCTAAATCCTCCAGCAAAATGTTATTTTAGGAATTGACAGGCTCATCTGACATTTTTTGATAAGTTTATCAAATACTAAATCGTTATCCAATTCAGTAACAGGCTTATTTGGGTCTTTTAGGCAGTTTTAGCTGACAAGTTCAAGTATGCGTGCATATCAGTTAATCAACCACTGGATTAAATAAAAGAATGTATTCCCCCTAAGGTAATTCAGTTATATTTCATGCAAATATTTCTCTTATTTTTTGCAGAGGCATTGCGAGTTTAGAATTCATTAAAGAAAAGTCATGGGCAATCCTACCTGCCACGACTGGGTACGCTTAGAAGTGCTTATTTTACGACGAGCCTGTACCCTTCTCCGAAAAATATTTCGCCGACGATGGAAGCTCTCACAGCATTCCGACTGGATAGATTCCCCCGAGTTCGGGAAACAATTTGTGACAGGGCTAGGCTCTCATGTGTACCAGACGTGTGGGCGACTTCACAAGCTTACACTTGAGGAAGGTGATATAAACAACTGGGATTTCACAATGCTGACTCGCATTCTGCAAGAGTCCGAGTTCAAAATGCTAGACGAAAATATGAAAATGGAGGTGGAAGATGAAAACAAAAGAATTGAGCAGCTCATCGCATACCGTAACAAGGCTACACAATACCCTAAGAAAACCATGGTAGATGATGAGTTTTGTCGATATTGGGATGAAATAGAGAAAATACTGGTTTCCTTTGGTGAGTCAGAGAAACAACTGGAAGAATTGAAATTGAGCCCGAGTATTAGCGAAGACTCTCTTCTCACAATGAGTGATGACCAAGACGAGCGTCCTCTTAGCCCGGAACATATTTCTGAAGCGAGAAGGCTTAAAGACGAAGCCAAGTATGCTCTAAATCATTCCTCTCACTCAAAAATTGATCACGCTTTGCAATGTCTCACATCAGCCATTTCCCTATACGGCCTTCCAGAACTTGAGCTTGGAGCATTGTATGCCAGCAGATCTGAGGCTTATCTTCGTAAAGCAAGTGCAATCTCTGGTGATAAAAATTCTGAAGTGAGACGAGAAGTGGCTTATCTCGCATTAAAAGATGCAAAACAAGCTCTCAACCTAAGACCAGCTTGGGGCTTGGCCCATTACCGTGTGGGAATGGCGTATGTTGAGCTAGGGAAGCTGAAGAAAGCTGCTAAGTTTCTTGACCAAGCTTTAGACCTTGAGCCAGACATGGATGAGATTAAAAAGGCGAGAAAAACATGTGACATGCGACTGACCGCGTATGAGCGATACATGTCAGCAGGTGGGAGTAGTCGAGGGACCACACCGGACAGTTTCGAGGACTTTGATCCAACCTCAAAAACATTTCCCCATCAGCCTCTCTATTTACCAGGTGGCACTCGTCTTTCACCCATTGTCCAGCACTGCATGGATAGAATCTTTTTCGACTGGGAAGATCACACCAATCCGTTAGCTGATATTTACCGTGCACACAAGTTACGTGATGGAATTGACGTCAAGAGAAATTACAAAGAGGCAGCTGTGCTTTATCGCAAAGGTGTGAAAAGTCAGAATGCTGAAGCCATGTACAATCTCGCCTTGCTCAAGCTATATGGGCAAGGCATTAAGCATGATGTGGCTGGAGCTATCACCCTTCTGAAAAAAGCTGCCAAACAACCGTACAAAGTTTGCAAGGGCACAGGCTCCAGTTTCGTGTCAAATGTTGGTGTAGCTGAGTCAGAGTTTGTGCTTGGGTTACTAAACCACATTGGACTGGGTTTCCCTCAAAAGGATGCATTTTCAGCTGCCGCTTGGTATTTAGATGCTACAGATCATGGTAGTGGTCTTGCAACGCATAACCTTGCAGTATTGCATTATCAAGGAAAGGGCATTGCGAAGAATGAGCAGAGGGCGATTCAGCTGTGGAAACTGGGAGCTGCCAGAAGGGTCCTTCATAGTATGGTTGCTCTAGCCATTTACGCATTAAAAAATTGGCAAACTGAAGAAACACGGAATTGGCTGGCTATGGCATTCAAAATGGAACCTCACGAAGTAGAAGATGATTTCCCGCTGACAAGTGAGGAACAAGAAGAGCTTCACCGGAATATGCATCAGATTGACCTGTGGAGGAGTAAGTACACACTGAGGGAGATCAACAAGTGGGAAACAAAAGTTGGACTAGGCTCAAGCATTAGAAGTAACTCAAGTGGGATGAGTAATGCAACCAGTCCTTCTAATTTAAAGCACCGCATTGTAAGAATGCTGCACAAGTTGGAGAATGAAAAGGACAAGATTTGCAAAGTGGAGGAGTATTTTGCAAATCTCAATCCCAAACCTGTGATTATCCATTTTCCTAAAGGGGAAAATCACGAACTTGATCAGGACCAGTACAAGCAACTACAGGAAAGACGGAGTGCGAGCAGAAGTACGGGCTATGTGAGTCGCCTTGAGCGTGAAAAGTCGTATGACGGTAGATCCGATAAAGGATCCATTGGGTCAAATGCTGGGGGCGATAGTGGGATTGAAAGTTAAAAAGTAGTGATGTGATCAAAATTATGATATGATGATGCAGTCGTGTAGAATTAAGTGGAAAATTATTCCGTGTTTATTATGTACTAGGTAATTATACTGTGTACCTTTAGCAAAATTTTGTGCTTGTCAGTGAATCGAGTCTTTTAATAATTGAGAATCTTTGCGACTAGATGATAAAATACCTAGATGACTTATGCATTACTTTGTATTACCTTTATCAGCCAGTATTTTAACACGGGTTGGGATTCTGTCCCTTTGGAATTAAAGATCACTATAAAACATTAGACCCGTCAGGTTTTCCAATTAAAAAATCCTACACAGTCTTATATCTCCAAAAGCCTTTGTGAGAAAGTTACCACGATGTTAGATTTATCTAGAATAACTTAAATAAAGAAATAACACGCAAATAAATCTGTAAGACTTTATATACTTTTAGTAACCGTATGCAAGGTGTTATACTTTGTATTGTTCTCAACGAAAAAAAATCCAGATTTTTGGTAAGAAAGTAGTCTGTAAAAATGTATTGTAAATGTATATTCCGTTAACATATATGCCAATAGTATCGATTCTTTTATGTTAATCTTAATAACACAAGTAAAAAATTTGTTAGTTACATAACACAATTTATCGGTATATAAATATCCAAATATATTGGTATCTCAGTCTTGTTGAAGTACCTGAGTCAATCTATCTATATATGAGTACATTGTGTCTATTATTGCATAATGAATCACGTAGAAAGTTTGAGCTAACTTACAAAATGTATGGATTCATTAATAACAATAACTATTATTGTAAATACCGCCAATAATAACTAATTGCGCAGATATTTAAACGTTCATTAAAAGTAACAAACTATAAAATAATATACTCTCTCAAAATAAACTAACATTTAAAAACTTTAAAAAAAAACATAAAAAAATAAAATAATACAAAACGAAAATCATTAAAATTTGTCTTAGTATGGAAGACTGGAACCAGTTCTTTTTATTTGAAGAACATCCTATGTAATGCATTTGTGCTCTTTTCTTTGGTCATGCATTTTTTTAAAGATTGTTAGGCATTTATTTACTCACTTGGAGAGACTTACATACATATTTTAAGCAAATGAGATGACCTGCTGATATATCACATGCAGTTAGTCTTAGGGAATGTTTTAAACAGGGAACAATGCCAACGACATTTCAAATAATCTTTAACGTCCAAGTTGGTATAATTAATTGTAAAAAATTACTCTCACCTCATTCATTGTCCAAACTGTTTAGTAAAAATAAAATTATGTTCCTACCTATCAATCTAGGATGGCATTTTAGGTCCCCGGCCCAACAGCAGAGAAAGGATAAATGATATAATGCTTCTTCTGTCTAGTTATACATATCACCAGAAACTTATAGATAGTAGTATAATTCTTTGTTTTGTTTTGATGCTGTCTCTACTCTCACTCATTTTGCCAGTAAAGAAAAAGCAGGTTTAATACACTAATACGGGTGATTTGATTAATAAAATTATTACATGCTATTACAGTTAAAATTGTTTGAATGTTACTTATATTATATTATCTTATTTATTCAATTCTAAACCACATAGCCTTTAAAAACGGTAACAATTATCTTGGAAAATCATATCCTTGCATCTCTCAAAATGGGGTTTGAAATAGGCTACATAATCGTACACACATTCCATTAGCAATTTGAGGTATCCTTTTTATGCCTTCCTAACTGCAATTGCAAAGAAGACTGCAACAAACCCTTTTGAATTCACATTGAATTTTTCATTTGTGGAAACGGTAATTTCGCTTCAATACGTTAGTTTAGGGTTGATTGTATGTCGAAGTTATTGGTAAATGTCCAAAAAAGCTAATGTGTGGGTACCGCTGGTATCATGCTAAAATACTACATTTTACTATCACTTTGCTGCTCATAAAAACAATTTCAAATTCCAACGGTAATGCTTTTGATTAAATAAGTCAATTAACAATCGAGTTCATAGATTTTTACCAACTGATGCATATACATAGGTATTTATGATCTACACGGATCAAATATCGTGTTCTTTTGCATTTCTACCCAACTGACATCATACATCATCATAAATTTTGAAAGCTTAGCCTAAATAAAAATACTTAAATATCCTGTAAAACCCCCGTCACCCGTGTTTCAATCATTATATACTACATTATATTGTTTACTTTAAGGACAGCATTTAGCTTCAAAGCATAAACAATTATTATACAAGTTAGTTAGACACGAGGAATTCCAAAGGTATTTCCAAAGGTGTGAAAAGGTCTAAATACCTGTTGGACTTATGGGTTTCGTAATATCAAAAATACCGTCAATTTTTCGTAAACTTCATTCCAAAGAAGTCATTCGCATTTATTTTTTTATTTTGAACACAAGTGGATATGATATGCAATACAACTTTACATAATCATAAAAATGCAAGTTAATGGGTAAAGTTAATGAGTAAAGTTAATGATGGGGATACTGCAAATGTCATGAAATTGTCTTGCTTCTTACTTTATTTCACATTCACGCAAGGCTTTATTTTACACTAATACAAAACAAAACCAGGGGAAAGAGCCAAAGCAAAGGGTTGCTGAGATGTGGCGGAAATTCTCACCTTGTTTTTAACCAATCTATTCTACTCATCTCTCTGTCAAAGCATTTCATTTTCCCATAACATTCATATCATATCCTACCAACCAACTCGTTATATTGTGATAATACATAAGCCGCAGATTTCACTTTTTTACCTTGTCTAAAATTATTGAAAACTTTCGCTTCAATGCAAATCTTAAGATTAATTTTTGTTTTAATGATGCTAAAAATTGTAAATATAACCGTATTAACTTCATAATTTAAATGTGTCTGCTATCCAATTCAATGGAACTGTGATAAGTCATGTTATAAACTTTTTAAACACACAACAATGGTTTCCAACTAGTATAATAATATAATAAAAAGTTGTAAATGCGATAGGGAGAAATGCATTTCTTATACATTAAAATACCTTCCAGCAGCATTTAAACTCTATAGCTCTTGTGTGATTTTTCATTGCCTCTGTTTTGTGTAGTGTATCCGTGTTATCAAAGCAGCCGTTTTTTGTGGGCGATATTCAGCAAAGCTTCCAATATGAACAAAGCTAGCATTTTGATTATTAGTTTTTTCATCCTATTTAAAACAACTTTGGAACAAGGATGTGTTCAAAATGGAAATGGCCAGTGTTCCACAGATTCCTCCAGTAGTATCCAGGAAGAAGATCACACAATTGCACATGGTTCACACAGATATTCAAGAGGTACTCTGAGGCATTATTGCATATTTAATTAACGATACTTATGTACATACTCAATGCACATATAAATGGCTAAATGACTAATTGTTATACGTAGGTGCTAATGAGCTTTGGCAGTATTACGAGAAGTTGATTACAGACGCGGAGGCCAAGTATGCAAGGAAGACTGAAGAGTTAGCAGGGAAAACGTCATGTCAGCTTTATACAGATTTGATTCAACAAGATTTATTTGTTTTTCGAAGTGGAATCTTTAAGCACATGATTGACGCAGCTATACCAAGGTAAAATTGATTTCAAAGTAAATTACAAAAAATGCCTTTAAAAAGGTTGCATACTACCGAATTTCGTTCACGTTGATACTTTGAATGTTGTTATATTGTAGAGGTACATTGTACCAAATAATTCAAGGGAAATTGTACAGAGAGAAAGTTTGCAAGTTTCCAGCTCGGTGTAATGGCATCGAATATTTTCTCCTTAAGATTGTCAATCAGTTACCTGACATGGAGTTGGTTATTAATGTGTCGGATTGGCCACAAGTTTCAGCTTGGTTCCCTGACCCAATTCCATTATTTTCGTTCAGCAAGGTTAGATTTTTTATGAAAGAAAAGAGTACAGACATATTGAAATTTTATGGAATTTGGAGATAAAAAAATTGAATTAACTTTAACTTTTAACTTTTATATTATGCTTAGACGAAAGACTATGTTGATATTACTTACCCTGCCTGGACATTTTGGGAGGTAACATAAAGATTTCCTATACATTTTTAATAAAGTATTCTTGTGGCATAAGGTAATCGATTATATTTTTTACAACGTAGGGTGGCCCTGCGATTTCATTGTACCCCCGTGGCATTGGCCGATGGGATCTTTTAAGAAAATCATTGACTTCAGCGGCAATTAAGTATCCTTGGGAGAAAAAAGAATCGATTGCTTTCTTTCGCGGATCGCGCACATCAAATGAAAGAGACAACTTGATCTACCTCGCAAGAAAGCGTCCTGATCTGGCTGATGCTCAATACACAAAAAACCAAGCATGGAAATCTGAAGCTGTAAATACTTTTTGAAGTTGAGGAGTATTTTTATATATGTAAACTTCCACCAGAATATATGCAAATGGTAATTATGTCCCTTCTAGGATACCCTTGGATTAAGTAAGATTTGACAAAACGGCAAATTTCCATTTTGAATATGCAAAGCATTTCCTTCGTTGTCAACAATTAAGCCCTATGTCTTTCTGTACAGGTCACTTATCGAATTTGCTCAAGAGAATGATAGCATAGCTCAGCGTATAGCCAACAGGGGATTCCAATTCATAAAAGCCAACTTGAAAATGAAGGAAGTGAATTGCTACTGGAAGGAGCTTCTTCTAAAGTACCATAAATTACTACAGTATGATGTAAAACTAAGAGATGGTGTAGTATTAATAAATTAAGGGATAAATCTTAATTAAGATTAGTTTGCAGAAGTTTCTTATTGTTCTAATAGTAAGTAGGCTATATATACGGTAGACTATATGTAGTATGTTGTAGTAGATCACTGACAAATAACAAGGATTTCAGATTTGCCTTTATATTACCAACCATACATTTAACTAAATCACAAAGACGCCATAAACGCCAAGAAAAAATCATATCGTATATTTGCATTTATTGCAGTCACAATTGCATATCATTCTAAACATTAGATTTGCCCCAGCGTTTGTTTCTGAGCAGCCGGGAAAACGCATTTATTGGACATAGGCACAACATAGCATAACAGACAACAACAGAATGTACTTCGATCATAAAATATTCGTCAGAATTGTGTACACGTATTTAAATGTATTTATGCCGTAAGTTAGTTTGTTAAGGAAGCTGTTGTGAACAAGACAAGGTGCTTCAACTTTAAGTAACAAGACTGGATAAGTGACAAGTGGAGAGTGGGAGAGGGGTAAAGGTCAATTAAAATAGCATGTTGGATATAAGCATGAAAGTTAGTTATTTTTCATTTTTCCAAGTATACCATGCGTTACATATTGGTGGTCAAACTGAAATTTATTGAATGTGTTTTCTAAACAAGTACATTTTGTGATATTTTTAGATTGGAGACTAGAGAGATTGAGAATTGTGTAAAATGTATCAGCAACCGCAGCGGAGCCATGCGTTTGTCCCCAGACCTGCAGGGGACAGCGACAGTAACAGTTCAGAGGATGAGTATGACGTGTCTGGATTCACAGTGAGCATGAGCAGTAAATCAACTCATCGAAATGGCTTCAAAGAGTCTTCCTGTAATGCTAACAATAGTTCTGCAGAATTTAATGGGCACGTGAATGAAGAAGACTGGGAGATCTCAGTGCCAACGGGGGCAACACAGTCGAAAAGCAAGATGGCAGAGTCATGGGGTCGTTCACCGATTGAGGCTGTAAGGTTGGCGTGCATGCGAGGAAATTTGGTAAAGCTGAAGCAACTTTTTTCCAATGGGTATACGCCAGGCGTCAACGATTTTTTTGGAGGGAGTGAAGAGAATCCTTTGATAACAGCTTGTATGCATGGACATCATGAAATTGTGGAGTATTTACTGGGGGAAAAGAAAGCCGATCCAAATTTACGTCATCCAACGTCGAAAACAACGGCTTTGATGACGGCAGTTGGTTGTCTGGAGGAGGATAAGGATGAAATGCTGTTGAAAAATGTGAAAGCTCTTGTGGATGCTGGAAGCTAATATGGATATGCAAGATAGATTTGGGATGACGGCACTAATGATTGCGATAAAGCTAAGGAGGAGTGTCATTGCGCAGTTTTTGCTGGAGAAGGGTGCTAATCCAAATATTGTTGATCCGGATGGTCACTCGGCGTTGTTTTTTGCTGCTATGGATGGTGACGGAAGAATGTGTAGACTGCTGTTGGAGCATCGAGCTGACTTACAACTTGTAGATAAGAGTGGATGGAGTCCTCCAGACTTGGCTCAGGATAAGGGATATTTTAAATTGGCGGATTTTCTGTTCATGGCCAGAGATAAGAAGTGGAAGCCGGGATGCCACCCGGCTCTGATGGCGGAAGATGATGATGAAGCTATTCAACGGAGGAGGGAGGCTCGGGACGCTGACTCAGTTCGGGAAGAATCATCAATTGATATAATTCTTACGTCTGTGGATGGAACTAGGTATCTCAAAAATTTTCGTAGACATAAAATTTCTTATATTCAGTTTTTGAAGTTGGATGAAGAGCAGTTAAAGGAAATTGGAGTGGATGAGGTTGGTGTACGGACAAGGATTTTGGACCACTTAAGGCATATTCAGAATGCTCAGTGGCAGAATACCTCCTTGAGATCTCTAGCTCTTAATAAGAATGTAACAGCTGCTGAAGCTGTATGTATGGTAGTGAATATTAAGGAGCATCTGGAACATATCTCGTCAAGCTTGCAGTACTTAGGGAAACGTATCAAAGATAGACCATTAGCTTTACAATTTGATGTTGAAAGAAATAAGATTGATGACTTAATGAGGTTCACTCAAGACGCTGAAATGAATTGTTCTCAGGTTAGCAAGGATCTTATCGAGCTGCACAGTATTGTAGGTAAAGTTAAAGGTTATACTGAACTTCAGATTAAAGGTATGATTGAAAAACGGTCTATCGAAAGTCTTAAAAAGTCCAGAAACTCTAAGACTTATCATCGGATGCGCAGATTATCTCTCAAACTAGGTGCTGGTATGATAATCTTAGGATTTTTACAGTTACGCTGGAATGTTCTTGAACATGTTAAAAGCGTACTGCGATTAAAGTAGATTTTAATAGTACTAATTTAAAGTCGAAAGTCATGCCATATTCTGGTTTTGTTTAATTTTTACAATAATACGTAATGTAAAAGCTGAAAAGAGAAATTATACAAAGAAATTTAGTCAATATTTATGTTTTATTTTATGATACATAAACGTGGAAAGTACCTAGATTTATATTTACCTAGTAAGGTTGTTTAACGTCATTAATCGTATGTATGTTTATGTTTATCATCGGGATAGTTTTGTACGTCATCGACAGATATGACTATTTATCCGTATGTCTATATATTGAATGAAATAAAGTCAATTGACCGTGGCAAAAGCAACTTGTGTTCGTATAATAATTGAGTTTAATTAAATTCTTTATAACAGCGAAATACCGGCATATATTATAGTGCATCAATCATAGGTTATAAAATAATTTAAAATACTACAACTTGCAGGTCGCTTACAATCGAAATACGACAAAAAAGCTTAATGGAATAGATAATTGATCAAAGGTAGACATCCATAATTAAAAGACTGTATTTCAGTTTAAATCATAAGTTTCGTCAAATTAAAATGTGTCCCAGTGAAAGAGTCGTTTCCTCAAATAACAATAAATTAGACATTTATTGCCCGTCCATAAGCGTTTCTGACGAGGATCTCGTAGTTTCTGTACCCGTGTTCCTTTCCACCTAGGTTGAACATGAACCAGATCGTTAGATATTCAGATATCAACAAAAGTTAGCAGTTTTCAAAGGATTTCTGAACTGTTCACTTACCGTGAGCGACATAGCAAGTTCCGTGACTCCTCTGAACTTTACCAACGGTAATAGTTCCTTGATGAAACACACGCCCTATATAGTATGGCTCTCCATTCGGATCATTTCCACCCTGAATAGCGTGGTGAGGAATGTTACTTCCTTCTGCATCAACCCAGCTCAAAGTTCCTGGAGGAGCAATTAAAACCTAAACACAAATGCGATCACGATCATATAATTTCCGTAAACCTAAATCATATGACGTTCTAGTAATAAATCACTGCACATTTACCTCATATTGTGGTTTAGAAACTTCTTCCCCACCGAATGGAATGTATACATGGGAATGTCCTATATGCAATTTCCCCGGGACAACTCCTCCGAGGTGGTGGGCTCTGGCAACGTATAATTTCTTGCCAGAATCGATTCCAGCATGGACAGCAAATTTGGCGTGTGCACCATGGGACTTGGGTACCCAAGTAATTCGGTGTGGTTCCATTGTATATTGTAAAATTCCGAACAAAAAGAACTTTTTTTTTCTGTAAAATATAAATTTCAAGTAAAGGAAACAGGAAAGTGCGAACGTGTTGGGAACTTATCCAGATATACAGTGATACTTGTGTGACGGCTCTTCATAAATTTATACTTCACCACCATAACCATAAAATGCAATGACAGATCAGAGAAAGAGTAGTGGTTAGCTTTCCAGCTAATTCCGTGTATTCAGCTAATTCAGCTAAAGATAATTCCGTGTATGGAAGGCGTTAACGTGAGATAATATTCACGTAGACAAAGATAAGTTCTCCCTTGTCCCCTTCTCTTTACGTAGGTATGTACGTACGTTGCTTAATGCCCATGTACACTTCTTACTGTGAAACGATGGACGTTGAGTCATCAAATTAAAACACAAAAGTCATGTCAAAGGCAAAATAAACATTGTACTGAAAAACAACAAAGGAATATCAAATATAACATTGCATTTTACGATTTACATATATATGCTTACATTCAGG
>JAHZNG010000234.1:0-12532 GCA_027744375.1 Orchesellides sinensis
TATGGAACCTACAAAAAATTTAGTAAATAGGAACAAAGCAATATAAACGCCTTTGTGGTCGTATGATGGCCCTCTCGTCTGTGGAGACCTAAACTGGAAATCATTGAGTGACTATTTGACCATAAGTATCTACTTCCCTTGTCAGCACTTGACACTGTGTATACGTTGTTGTTTGGGAAATGCACAATATGTACATATTAACGTTGACATCCATGTTTCATTGACCCCAAACAATACGTCATTCTAATAATTAACTCCCTCCTTCGCTTAACATTTTAGACAAATAAATGTTTACCCTTGCATTGCTACTTAAATTTAACTGCTTACGAAACTCCGTGATAAAAACGATGCGAAATTTCCTACTTTTACAGAGCGCATGCATGATCTTTTCATGGAAGTCGTAACGGTAAACGGCTTTAATATTTCTTTTCTGACAATCAATACTAAATCAAAGCCTACTAGTGCGCAGCTGAAAAGATCTACGAACTGAAGATATTGATCATTAAAATCTCAAGATCAACTTAAACCATAACATATACCTTGGAGTTCTCTGAATGGGCTGTAAAGTATTCCAGTTCAATGCCATGTCATGATTATAAAACATTGGAAGCACATAGAAAAGTAGTGTAAACTTATGCTTTACTATCTATTTCAACAAGGTCTTATGTTTACATTATGCAGCCGTTATTAATAATTCTGTGAAGAGTGAGTCATCTCTCTCCAAACTTTGAGTTCCAATACAGCTCCATACTAAAATACCTTGTAGCCATTTGCGATTTATTGGTGATAGAAGATGGAATGCGGCATCCTGTAAGGTGCAACCTTGCGCTTGCTTACATAAAATAAAAATGTAAGTTCAGTGATTTACAATATTTACTGTAATAGTGAAGATGATAAATTGTGAAACAAAAACAAATCAGAAGCCATGTTGCTTGAAACTTAAACACGAAACTATCACGTTGATCCTTTTAATTTTCATGCTTTCCATGTTATAACAGCTTTATTGGCATTTTACCCATCTGAACACTCCGCCACGCAGTACAAGTCAACCATGACTTAATATGACTTGACTAGTGATATTTCCGTAAAATGAACACATCCGTCACCACCAAACCAGCTGCTCATATTTTAGCTTTAAATAAGCAATCCAATGGTAAAACAAAACCTTGAACATAATCTGATTTTCGTTCAAGCTGCAAAAAATATATACTTTTCTGTGCGAAACATGTTTCCACACGAGTATCAATAAATATTTGCACATTTTTGTAAATTAATATCTTGTTGTGGCTAATTTTGCAGTTGCTATTCTGCTCGTAGCTAAAAATATGGAACGAATAAATGGTTTGTGCAGTGGGCGTAATATGATCATGAAAATTATATACATCAAAATGCATAATACATTCTACTTCAGTTAACAGCTGCTCATATTTTAGCTTTAAATAAGCAATCCAATGGTAAAACAAAACCTTGAACATGATCTGATTTTGTTCAAGCTGCAAAAAATATATACTTTTCTGTGTGAAACTTGTTTGTACACGAGTATTTATAAAATATTTGCACATTTTTGTAAATTAATATCTTGTTGTGGCTAATTTTGCAGTTGCTATTCTGCTTGCAGCTAAAAATATGGAACGAATAAATGGTTAGTGCAGTGGGCGTAATATGATCATGAAAATTATATACATCAAAATGCATAATACATTCTTCTTCAGTTACATTAAAACTGTCCGCGATGAAACAAACTGGTGCAAGTATGTATGATTCAAGCTCTTTTCACCTTTTCATGTGTAGTACGCAAATGAAACTGAAATGTGAGACTTTGAGCTGAGTTGCCGTTTAGAATTAAACAGGCCTGAGTTATTTGTAAATATTAGCTATCAACGAAGAAAATAAAGTGTGAGAAGACTAATACAACAGCGTCACTCAAAGCTAATAATATTACAAAGTCCACAGACATCCATTAAGTCTTATCGTTGTCTCAAGCTTCATCTGGCCTACTTTCACTCTTGTCGTGTTGTACGAGTAATCTTGTTATTTTATTCCAAAGAACTGACAGCTCAAGCGTAAACAAGAAACACATTAGATGTAGAGAGCTCACATTAGCAATTTATATGTCAATGTAGTTTTAACAGCAGCTATGAAGATCTCCATCTATGGTACTAATAGTTTCACATGAAAAGTGTTTTCGAAGAAAGAGTTGTACATATTTAACTCTCAGGAAATTCATTAAACGTTATGCTATAATATATGTTATTTTATCGCTTTAGCAATTTCGTTTTGCCAAACCTATTAACTTTTCATAGCGTATGTATTGTTATATACATTCTGTCCTGGGGACAGATTAAAGTAATATGATGTACTGTAGCGCAGTATGTAAGAGACATTTAAAAATAAATGTAGAACTCAGCTTTACTACTGTAGGCGTTATATTATCGTTTCCCTCATTATATTTTTCACAAGGATCCCCAAGACAAAAATATTTTTCTAGATCATAATTGCACTCTGTATGTTTCCATAATGCAATCTACTATATTCATTGAACATAATGCCTGATACTCACCTCTGGGTTTCCACGCGGAATTTGTTCCTGGGAAATTTTTGACAATGTTAATCAAATGGCAAAAAAATTCCACGGTTACCAATTTCACGTGAACAGTCGAAGTGAGTAGGGGGCTTAATGTAAGTAAATAACTTGGGCTACCAAACTTGCTTACCTACATTATGACAGTGTTCTCTATCTTGATTATACAAACACCAAAAATGAATAGACGAGAGACATTATTACACACAGATACGATATATAGATATCGGTACTATTAAATGCTTTCATCAAGATCAAACCACAAATGGGACGACATTATAGCCATGAACGGTTTCCGCAAATTGCCTGCTTATGTATACAAAGTAGTAGGCAACTGCCCACACAGCAAACTCGAGCAAAATGAAAGCATCTTTTGACTAGCTAAACCACAGTCAACTCATGAACTCGTGTACTACTCGTATGTTTTATGATATGTATATATTTCCGTTCCATTCCAACTCGTTCTTGTCATATCATATAAGCTCTCATAATCTCCTACTTCAAAAAGTTCTGTTTAAAATATTATTACGGCTGCAAATGCACCATGAGAAGGAAAAACTTTCCCCCAACAAGAAACAAGCTACACTTTGTTTAAGTTTTAAAAGCATACAGTAATGTTTCGTAACGCAAGATGCAACTTAAGAAATCTCCGCGGCTAAAAATAATCCTCAAAAGTCTTCTATGAAAAGTTTAGCAAATGTAAAGAGACGGAGATTTTAACGATACTCCTAAAAAGAATGAAGCAAACTAAAAAGGCAAAATGGCTCGTTTTAAAAGTCATACAAATGACCTGGTTAGTTGATTTTTTGCACAATAGGAAATGAAAAACTCAAGAACCTCCTGGATTTTCCACAAGCTCATCTTCTAGTAGATTTGTTGTCTTTAAAAGGTACCCAAGGGTCGTTTAAAAACTCTTTCGTAACGTTTTTCAGGATCGCTTTTTCATCCTGCAATGCCGGAATCTGTATTTGCCGTTGTTTAGCTCTATACTTCTTAAACCACAACAACGGCAGTCATCGTACTTTGAAAAGTACACTGGCTAAAAGTCACATGGGACGGAGATACTAACCAGGTTTTTTATTTTTTAAACAATGGTTGCATACTCTATACTTCTTAATCCACAACAACGGCAGTCATCGTACTTTGAAAAGTACACTGGCTAAAAGTCACATGGGACGGAGATACTAACCAGGTTTTTTATTTTTTAAACAATGGTTGCATAGCGTAAAATATGCAAGCTTCAAAGAACCTTTGAAATTTTATCACCTTTCAGCCCTGACGGTCAGATCAGGTTATCTATTTTGTACTCTTTCATTCATAGCCACTGTTTATATTGAAAGTACAATGCTCCCAGTGTGTGCTGCTATATAAAATAATGGCAATATGACATCAGAATACCACCGCCCTAGGTGAACCCTTTGGTTTAAATGCTAACTACATTTTCAATCTATGTAAATGTTCAAAAACATTCTCGTCTAGCATTATAATAAATTGCAACCCGTAGACTATGTACACCATTAAGTAAACTTGAAAGTAACAACTACTTTTTAATCAATAGGAAGTTGTGGATTACACTTTCTTACAACTCCGCAACGAAACATATGAAACTAAAAAATCTAGTAGTAAGTTCTGTAGCTTCCGACCTTCTAGTCCAAAAAAGTGACTGCATCTGTTTTCTCTATTGTATTGTACCAACTTTCCATATCTGAAGTTCAGTTTATACATCCTGCCATTTATCCTTAGCTCCCACTTTGTAATTTAAAAACCGCAGTTAATTCAAACTGTTTATCTTAATTATCTCCTTTAACTCATTATATGTAATAAAAAGCTATCCTAACTAAAACATTCTGATTCCGTTCTGGCTCTGCATACAGCTTTCAATTCCGGACAGCGTACGTTAACAGGCAAACTTAAAACAGGAGTAATTTAAGACAGCGGCCGTCCGAGCAACGTATTATATAATCGTTTAAGCCTCTTCTATCTTTCTTAGAGGTTGGTAGAAAACACAGTATAAATCTTAAGCTTAGCTGGAGTGTTATCCTGAATACATGATACAATTGGGACAATGCATTTCAAGGATGTCTAAAAGCTCTTTTATTTCCAGAATCTCCCTTTCTTTCTCTTGTGCATTACTAAAATGTATCGCATAATAAACCATGGAACGTTAGCACCAACAGAATAAATTAAATGACTCAGAAAACGACTTTATGGAAAAATACAATATACAGAAATTTCATCTCTAAATTATCCCATCTAATTCCACACTGTCATTCGTATCACAACAGACAAAAAACGGAACTGAAGTAGGCATTGCAGCACAATAAAATGCTTTTCTTTTGTTCATTTAGTATATTCGCATCGTATCAACACTCCGAATGTGAAGCATCATACATTTTGTAGAACTACTCTATTAACTGTGATAATGCTTTCTTTGTACATTTATTTATATAAACTTATTATGTGTACAAAACTGGCTCTTCAATTATTTCTAAACTTAAGCTTAAGGTCTGTCCTCATTCTCTGGGTAGGATACCTTTTCCTGGAAAAAAGTTAGATACTCTTCCCAAAAAACGAACCATGCTATATGAATATGGCTAAAAACTAAAAAAAAAGATGTAGAATACTAATACAGCCAATTCAAGTAATAGTCATTCATGGTCATGACTTTTTAATGGAGACCATTGAGATTCCCATTACTAAGACCATTACATACAAACGAAAATATTAGCCGCATTACTATTTGATATTATGAGGATACAGAAAACTATACTCTTTTTGGCTGTTGTAAATGCCCGTATTAGGCTTAGAAATACCAAAACAAACGCAAACAAGAAACCATGAAATCTAAATTGGTATATAGCTTTACTCTGAACCAACCTAGCGGCTTAGCTGCCTAAGCCAAACAGATAACTATGACATAGCCGTATAAACTTTGCGTTTAACACAATAACCAAAGAATGATTCTAGACGAAGAGACACAAATTCTTTCAAGTGGTTCCTTCATTCAACGTGACTAGGGCTGTAGAACTGCCATCCCGGTACTTAAGTGAAAGCCACTTATATTCTTTATGGATGCATTACACTCACCACGCCTATGATTACAGGGTACAGAGCTATATCCTAATTTCTTCTCAACTTATTTATTTATCTGGTTTGTTATTAGAAAACTGCTCTACCAACCAAATGTGTACTTCAAGTAACAAGTGACAAAAAGTATAATAATAATAATAATCATAGTCTAGAACTTTTACAACTAAGGGGTCTGCAATGCAATCAAACTGCGGAAAAATTATCTGATAAGTGGATAAGCAAAGAGGAACTGGGCTGATGTGATGTTTATTGAAAGGGACAGTTAGCAAACGGAACTCATTTGGACAGAAGTGGAGTCAGAGAAAGATAGCAAGCCCAGATTTTTTGTGTGAGTTAAAAAAAAGTAAAATTACGTCAACATTGGCAGTGGTGTACCCTTTCGACTAAAAGGAATTGAAGAAAAGGCGGAAACTGAATGTAATATCGAGCGTCAAATTTTCATGGAATAGGAAACATCAAAAAGAGTAGCAAAAACTTTGGATCATTTGCCATATTTACTATTCTAGTTTTCTTCTAGTTTAGCATTCAACTGGGCTGATGGCTTGATAGGATGTCGTATAAGTACATAAGTAAAAAAAGAATGTTGCAAACACATACAGACAGATAGATACACATGAAAGTAAAAATGCGGCTACCATCATGTACCATCCTCCTCATCCGCCTAATATCATCGTCATCGTCATACTTTCCAGAAGGCCAAACCACTGCATTCTTTTTACGAACAAAACTGTCACTTTTAGTTTCACTTGGGGAAAAAGTACTTTTAGTTTTTTATTTGAGTTTTATGCGAATATTTACTCTGCTCACCCGTTTCTACCACTCTTAATACTAGTTTCTTCACATTCAAAACTTTTTTTTCTGAATCGACGAAATTCATAAAAAAGTAGAATACAAGCAAGCAAACAACGACTGGTGCGTATGTAGTTAGCTTCAGTAACATTCAACTATGTGTTATAACAAAGGAAACTAAATCCTGACAAGATTTGACTTCCGTAAATTTTAGCATTCTGTCATTGCTCCTTATGACGTATAATATGTAAGTGTATAGACTTTCTCCAACATTTCAACTGACACTTTGAAGAACAAGGGTAGATAGGGCTTCAAAATAGGGAGAGTAAAACAAAATCTAGGTTCCTCTTCCATTTAAATTTCGACAAAGCAAGAGTGGAAATACCTAATTTTCAACGAATATACAAAACGAATCGATTGTTCTACCTTCGTTACCATTTTATTTACCCATTCCATTTTAAATCCAAGTCATCCCCTACTTTTTCATGAACTTGTAGCAACAAAGTTTCTTTTATTTTCATTCTGCGTGGCTTTCCCTTCCTTCTTAAGTAATATCAATCCCTCACACTGTATAGAATTTTATAATCTAGAAGTACCCATTTAGTATATATAAACATATATATGCCTGCTCTAAGATAGATGCATACGTGTGTAATAAAACTTTGTGATTGTTAAGTTGGAACCCAGACACAGGCACGAACTACGAACAAACGAATGGAGAAGCATAGACATGGAGATCGTCGTGGTGTGAGTGAGTGAGGCTCTAGGCTGCATGCAAATTACATAATTAGCCATGCCGTTACTTTCTTTCTTTCCATTCCAACCGGAGAGATTGACTTTATTAATTAAGGGGCAAAAGAAAGAAGGATGAGGACGTTGACTAGGCCTATTGCTTGTGATTTTACTTCAATTATAGCTACACATTATATGCCCGGTTAGCTATGAATTCTCTTTATTTCATTGGAAATTGTAAATCAATGTGATATTTAAGCGATGAAATGGGGGATATATATTGGTTGGTCTTCCAACTGAACTAAGAGATGAGAGTGTACTACTACATAGCTCGAGGCAGACAGGCAACAAGACAGACGTGAAAGTCAATTCAGTCAGTCATCCAAATATATTCTACTCATTTATGTATTTTCCATTTCACACTTTCGCCCAACATCACGACCACCACCATTTCCAACTTGAGCAACTGTTATAGGCATTGCTTTCACATTTGTTTCTAAGCCAAAGAAACAAATAGGTGGCCAAAGGCAACAAATAACAATAATATAAAGCCACCTTTTCATTTTCCTTTAGATTGAATAGCATGATGATGCAAACCAAGTTTTTAATTAATAAGGATTTACTAAACATAACCACTTTAAGCTAATCAGTACTGATTTGCCAGAGAAAACCATTATAACCTGAAGGCTTTAACTCTGAGTGGAAAGTGTATTCAAGGACCAATCTGTATGAAAATTGGTTATTTATAGGTTACATTTGCTTCGTTCGTTGTAAAAGCATATTATCAACTAATATGTGTGTCGTGTTTATTTTTGATAAGGAGCATGGCTTTTGGAATCATAAACAATCGCTAACTTTATCCTGCCCTGCCAATCCACATATTACATATGTATAAGGGCAGAAAACGGCAAGGGCAATATGACACATTGAATTTGCTCCCATATCTCATTTTTGTTTTATGCAATCCGTCCAGTCATAAATACATAAAAAACTAAGATCTCCCAAAATGCTAGCTTTAGAGAAAAAATGTAAAGAACAATTTCATGTTTCTTACTTTTACTGTTTTCACTTTTCGGCTGGTTGACGGTCTCCGCATGATGTTCATCCAAACTAAAGACATTGTGCTACTTTGAAAATAACGCTGAAACAGGGGTGACTACCAAGGCGTAACTTACGACTGCGTATTGCACACCATGATGATACACTCTTTTATATAAAAACAACTATGTATGTGTAAGATCCTCGTAAAACGTCAGGTGGAATTAGAATTAATTGATCTCACTTTTTTATTACAACAGCACAGAGTTGTTCGTCCTTAATCAAACCCGTCTACCACTATTAAATTTCAGTTCCACTATACCAGAAATGTGTTGCACTATACTAGTCTGTTCTAAACCAGGAAAACAAAATATATCGTATTTAAAACAAGGAAAGAGAAACGCCAACAAAGAGCAGTAAAAGAGTAATGAGATTTGTACGCATATTACGAGTAGGCAATTGTAAGGCTAAGCACACTGCCTAAAGCTGATTTCTTCTTATAATATAGCTGCTGTTCTTTCTAAATTAGGTAAAGACATAATTGTATAAAGAAAATGAGAAAGAATTCCTTGGAGCGGGGATATATAATCCGTGTGAGTTTAAGAAGACCACTGGAACTGTGTACTAAGCATATACATAATCAAGTACAGTATGCCGAAGTGTAATCATTTCATTGGGTAAAAGTAAAACGCATATCCTTGAGCTAAGCTGCCTATTGGTAATACAACTTTAAGAAATTGCACAACAAACTAATCTAAGAATGAAGATGGACGAGTAAAATGAGTCAACGAATTTTTCCACTTCCTGTTGCTCTTATGAATACGCAACTGTTTTCAGCGCTGTATAATTTAGTTATTGGTCTTTTGTAACATTTTCCACTGTCTTCTTGGGTATCTTCCGGAGTGATTTATTGACTTGAGGCAAAACTGACAAGAGGAAAAACGAATCAGACATCTTGATGTAACATGAAAGAGTTCAGAAGTTAAATTAGTCATGTTAGCGATTGCACTGTAGTTTATTCTAACTCGGCAACTTGGGCCGTCACTGGTCTTCACACAGTTCTTGTCAATATCTCTCGGTGATAAATCTTTGAAAATTTTAGCAAAATGAAGAAGTTCCATACACAGCCAAACTTACAAGGTTTAACTTGATGAGCTCTACTATGGCTCGAATCAAGGAGGCACGGTATGGAGGTATGTATGGGTAAGGGAAACAATAATAAAAGGTATAAAAGCAAATGAGCAATGAGCTGGTAAAAGAAGGGTAAAGAGAAAGAGGAGGAGTAGAAACTCAAGATAAAATCCTCATTAGCAACGTAAATAATTGCTGAAATTAACTCCGACTTCTGACACAGATTTCTGTTAGTTGGTAGTCGTATGACTACACAAAGATGCAAAGGAAATCACCAAGATCTTGATGTAGTAACACCAGAGTAGTAGCTCTCAGACTGGCCTCCAGGGGGTAAATGAAGAATATGTAATTTCCTCCAAGAAAATCTTTGCAAACTACTAGTCTTTCTTTCTTGTAATATCAAAAATTACATGATTTTCTGGTGCGTGTGAAGATTCTCGCACTAGTTCTAATTACTTTACATGTCTGCTGCAGTGCACTGTTATTTCATATGCATACTTGCGAAGAGATCAGCTTAACTTGGGTCTTTTGTGCAAATTGAGAGCTATGAAAATTTTAAGGATTATACTACTTTTCCTTTCTCCTAACTTGGATCTTGTGATGCTGACAAAGTTGGCCACAAACCTGGAATAACAGGAAACCTACCGCAAGAATTTAGATATATTAATGTTAGGGAAAGGGGCTTTTTTACTTGTAAAAAATTAAGTACACAGTTGTTCAACCAACAAGAACATACCCGAATGCGTTTATATACATAATGTTACATCATTTTTCTTTTTGCCACATTACTAAGCATGCTTTAAGTAGGGAATAAAAACTAACGATGTACTTATACTCGATGAGTAGATACAGAGAAGATAATATCTTTCGATGCATATTACATGAGATGCATCCCATATAGATATACATATTTTAGGTGAGAGGAGTAAGAGACAAAATATAGATAAAGGTAAGGTGTAAATATGAATAACTGATGTTTCCTCTTGCTACAGCTGCTTCTCCTCTTCTGCCAAAATCACCGCACTCCTCTCGTTTAATCATTGGCTCTTGAAATCATTGGCTCAAGTCACTAAGAAATTCGTTTTGAGATATAATTTTGTAAACTATACTTGAACCGTCAGTGGACAGATTACGGTCACGTCCATGTGTCTTCTAGTTATGTATTATATGCATGTTTATACTTGTTATACATACCTTTACAATAAATACACAAGTCTGACTTATAATATTTTAAACCTTCGTGGAGTAAAAATAGGCATGCTTGAAGTTCACACGGGTGAGTAAAATCTTACCAAACTTCATGAGTCATGAACAATCTCATAATTGAATGCTACTACGACGGCTTTCTTACTTTTGACATGTTTTAATGTCACCGTGTGTGCTTGTCGTGTGCGATGAATCATCACTATCTTACTTGTATCATATTACAGCTTACAACGCATGTATACGCTTTGTATGTTATGCAAAGGAGGAACTTCCGTTAAAACGAAACCGAAAACTTTAAGGAAACGGTTTGAAGATCAGTTCTCAATATGACACTGAAATCTGGACCTTTCCCCGTCGTGTTATGTTATGTAAATCTAAACATCATATTTTCTAACCTAGCACAAGCGAGGTTTGCGAATCTATAATGAAGAGAACTGCAATACTTACGACATCTTAATAATATCTATCTTCGTCTCCTGCAATAAAAGTACATAAGCCATAAATTTTGCATTTTATGTAAATAAGCATGTTTACACTTAATCATCTAAATGTTGGATAAAGCGCGAGGCAGGTTATCAGGTCATATTTTACAGGCAGACCTAAAAACCATATTTAATGCTGTAAGATAGTGCTGCTTAAAAAGAAACCATTTTTTATATTGTAAAAATGAAAACATTACCATTTTACTACGGATATTTTGGCAACTCGCTACTTTATTTGTACCGTTGCCATCTTAGGCTGTCCACCTTCCCTACTGACTTTTACGTCAGCATTTGTACGGAATAAAATGAACATACACGATAGTTATATGCCAGAGAAGGAAAGCAACATTTGTATTTATTCTAATGTAATATGTACATGCATATGCCAGAGTAGATAACGTATTCATCAAAACTGTGGTGTAATGCTTATTAATGTGTCATCTATTTCAGGTTCCGTAACGAGTTTTACTTTCCTGCGTTACGCGAGAAATGTTTGATAGCGTATCTATTTTCTGCTCGTTGCATGTACATTTATAGTGCCTTCACTAAGATAATTAATTGCTATACAACATTGCTTCTGCCTATAGCATACTTTTTCTTTCACATACGTACATGAATGACTTTCTTTCATTGTGATGTTACAATATGCTAAACTATTATACTCACGAACTCACGACCTGTTCATTATTTGAAGAAGTGAACATTAGCTTGTAATTCGATTCACATTTTACGAACATTATTCGCACCAATAATACCGCAGCTAATCTGTAAATGTCGTAGTCAATGATTAAGAGCAAAAGTTTTGACGGTCCGGAGAGGATAATGGCCCACATTTATGAGCTTAGGCATACACATTTTCAAAAGAAATCTTTTTGTTACATCTTGGCAATATACCTATAACGTTTACGCATGCATGACCAACATCAGACAAGGTATGTATGTTTGTATGTAGAAAAGCATAACGGATAATGAAGGATCCTGTTTTACTTCTCTATATTACAATTATTGTGTTTTAGCTTTTAGCTACTGATATGGAGTATGATCAGTTCACAGTTCACTGGTACAGTTGTAAGGTATAGTGTGTAATAAACTTTCACCGTAGGTACCTTTGGCCCATACAAGTTATCTGACAAAGTAAAGAAAATGTGTCGTGTCAAGGAAAGCAAGACCGTGGTAGTCGATGATGTTATAGTATATTTTTCATAAAATTTCCTTTAGTTAAACCAAACGTATCTGTTGACCATTCTAATTAGTTCTTGCCTAATGAATATTATGATAACGAATTAGTCAAAACAGATCCTATTATTTTTATCTGGCGTGTTTTGAGTTACCATCACTGACTCATTTACTCATTATAAACCCATTTTAATTATTTATAGATAGATAGATAGATAAGTCTTTATTAAAGTGTTAGACAATTTCAGTTGCAATACAGCAATTGGTCTCCCAATTGTAACACTATAATACACAATAATATGTGCTG
>JAHZNG010000235.1:0-14799 GCA_027744375.1 Orchesellides sinensis
TAAAATTATATAAATACATGTACATATTTATATATGATGCGGCATACTTTTTGGATTTTCCTTTTCCGAATACCGTACTCTTTGCATGCGCTACTCACAAGGGAAATATTTGTCTGTCATTTTGGAAATGACACACAACGGTAGAAAACATATCTCTACTGCAGAATAAGAGGACAGTTTAGGGGTAAGTGTAACATTTGTGCATGGTATGTGTATGTATCGTAACCCATTTTCTTCCAGGAACGATTCTGACTCTGAAGGGTCTCAAAATGAACTCATCAAGAACAAAAATGAGTCAGAGACTAGAAAAGAGAGAGGCGAAAGAGAATGAGTTAGAGGCACGATACATGTTGTGAGACAGGCACAAGCCCTGTATGCACATACATATACATAGGGTCTCTGGACGTATTACTTTTATCCTTACTTGACTTCTTGCTGGTACTGAACACAAAGTACAATTACAAAGCGTTGTGATACCAGTGGCAGAGCTCTACCTACTGTAACAACTGCAATGGGTTTAGATAATATACAAATCTATACATACATAAGATGTTACATAGGAACATCATGCCCAAGTGAGACACAAACGGACCTACCCTACTCCAAAAAATCACAGAGAAGAGATGAGTAAACCAAAGCTAACGTTTTTAGGGTAGAGCAGAAGAAAGGAACAGATTGCGCCGACTTTTTTCGTTGTTATTTTATTTTATTGCACAGATGCACTTGTGTGTGTACCCCGTACTTTACGTACCCTGTGTACCTTTTCCAACAACCTACCGACCAACCAATTTTATAAAAGAGGAGCAGACAGAGCGAGATGACATCAACATCTGTGTGCCTGTGTGCCACTTTTTATTGGTGAGATTGTGTGTATGTATTAGTATTGCTTTCATTGTGAGTTTGTAAGATGTGATGATGGCATACCATGCGTTTAATCCATTTGGGTATATGTATTTTTTTTCCATATTTCTTACTTTTTTCTCGGAGCTTCATTTCAATTCTTTTGGCTTGACTTGATGACAAGACTTCGTCAAAATGTTATATGCCAAGAAGCCAGCCAAAAAATCAGATTTTTTGTGATGACGATGCATCTGTTTGCGTTGGTAGTTGGCGTTGGCAATAATAGTAATAGTAATAAAAACTAAAAGAACGATAAGACAGATTTCTGGTTCCAAACTGGCATAGGCAGAGTCATGGCCCTCCCTACGTTTCCTTTTTATATACATACGCACGCATCATCGTGTCATTCATAAGTTTATAGCAACATCTGCTTTGGACGTTGTTTCGCATGTTGGTCTCAAATGAAGGCTTGTATTTCATTATTACTTCTTTCTGAGAAAAACGCTTCTGTTAAACGATGATGGAGGGATATGACTTTCGAAGCAAAGTTATTTTGGAGGTTATTTGCTGAGTCTCAAATGAAGGCTTGTATTTCATTATTACTTCTTTCTGAGAAAAACGCTTCTGTTAAACGATGATGGAGGGATATGACTTTCGAAGCAAAGTTATTTGGAGGTTATTTGCTGCTGGAGGCATGAGAAATTCTCTCAGGGTCTTTCATTATGCATTGTGACAATTTTCATGAATGGTAGAATGTCATGTTTTCATTCAAGATTTAAACGCAATTCGGAACAAATATGAAGGAGGTAGGCATATGTATTTTGGTAAACACTTTCTGTTTAAATAACCAACTCTTTTAATTCTTTGTATGCGGTTTGTGGAGTTAACATACATGTTGAATCATTGTCTTAGTATGATTTTTTATAATCCTTCAATAAAATTACTATTTCGTCTTCCCTGTCTACAACGTTATTGATCTTTTACTTTTCCCCTTTAAATCACATTTTGATATGCATAAGATACAATGGTCTAAGCACTAGTAGTGTGGTCAGCAAACACATATGTATCTAAAAAGGTTCATAAATCAAAAGTCACAGGATTAATAGACTATTCCCTTTGTCAGTTTCATTAAAAACTCTCACGACACACGAAGATGACAACGTACCTGTACACAGTAAATTTACTATCAACTGAATCTATTTGGTCTTACATAATAGAGACTCATCATATCTAACAAATTATAATGCTACATAGGATAGCAAACACAAAACAAACGAAGGCAACCAACCACATCATCTTCGATCGCGACAGGTTCATCTTGAAACAACACACACGGCGAACCTGAATCACACAGTGCATTATGATTACTCATTTATAATACTTTTCTCTCTAAATTTTTTGATTAAATGTCTTGATATTATTAAGTACATATACCCATTTCCATATTCATCTCAATTTAAACAAGTGACCGGCTCTCGACCAGAATGAATAATACCAGAAACAGAGACGAGACGATAATACTATCAAAGATGAAGAGGATGAATATTAAATGGATAATTCTACAATTTACTTGTGTGATTTAAATTGAGAATTGCAAAAATTATACCTATCCCATGCCACCTGCTGTACTGCCAATAATAGTAATAATGAGATGCCTCACAGAAGTAACGTAATATAGTAATGTTATACCTACGATCCTATTATTCCATGATGCACAATTTTCTCTTTATTCAAATTCATTCAAGCATACATCTTTTCTGGCTGCCTGCCTGCCTCATCCTCCATTTTTTATGGTGAAGAAGTCAGAGAATTAAGTGGTTTTTTATATTATTATTTTTGTACGCACTTCTTGCAGTAAAATGATACCTGCTTGTTTAGGACTGACTGATCAGAAGGAATGGATAGGTTTTTATAAGTAGGCATTTTTCAGGGATGAAGAATAAGAAGATGAAACAAAGAAGAAAAAGAAACTGATCTTCCCGGTTGAGCTGATAGCGGAAAATATAGGGAAATGATAATGATGATGAGTGAAGTGCAATTTAATGCTAACCGCGGCACACTGACTTGATATTACGGTGAATTGGAATTGGCAATGGAATATTTTTTTGTAATAAATTATGGATAAATTTATTGAATGCATCTGATCTGAACACCCTTTTTATTGTATAATAGCATTATGCACACCAAGTCACGGAAAGAAAATCTCATTTGTCAAAATTGACTTTTATATTGATTCTCTACTGCAAAAGTTCACTGTGAAAGTTGAAAGACAAAACGTGCAGACAGGACTTCTTTTTTGAAATGCGTGTGTGTATAACGAGCATAGGTAATAGTAATTCTGTAATACACAAAGAACTAAATTACGAATTCATTGGATGATACAAACATCGATAAAAGGTCTTGGGTAGCCGTTAACCTTGGAAATTTGAATATTTATTCGATTAATACAATGTATAGATGCATTATGAAGTAAAACTTTAGATACATATGTACAGCCATAATGTATGTTCCTCACATCAAATAATGGCAATTGTAATATCTTGACAGCCACATTATTTATTTATTTATTTATACAACCACCAGTGCCCTCATCCGAGGTCATTATCCTGGTAGACAGATTACATAATAGTGGTATAAGTAAATTAAAAGTAGTTTGTTACAGCTAAATTATAATAAGTAATTGGCATAATTAATTTTTGTTAAAAGTAGAGTTGTTATTTCTTAGATCCTTTCCTATACATAGGTGTAGCAATGGAGCATGGGAAACACTCCGTCATTCTGGAGAAAAAACCAATGATCAGTATATTAAATATGTATACCCCATTTGGCATCGCAGTCAATATATATACATTTTTATACATTTTTTTTGTTTTGTTTAGTGGATATAACTTATAGTAGATACATAAATCTAACGTCATTTATAACTTCGTCAATTATTGCAGTGTTACAATCGGTATCCAAAATATTTTGCGATTGGGGATGTACGATAAGACGATGGAGTTTTCGTTTGGTTATCATTATGTATTCGAGAATATAAATATGCGTTTATGTGTACAATTTACTACGAATGATTAAGCTCAATCTATTATTGATGGCTTGCAAGCAACAGAATCAACACCATTTGCAGACTTTATTATTATTCTTTATTATGGGGATTCAGAGTTATCTCACTTTTAGATTATGTTTTCTCCGAAAGGAACATTCAAATTCTTAAACATATACATAAAATAGATCGATCAATTTCACCTGCCTTGATTGCCCCACTACTACCAACCATGCCAATCCCGTTCTACTGAATGTAACATTACGCAATTTGCACGGACTTGAACTTTAATGCAAAGTTTTAACTCTGCATTCCATTCCTAAGTCCACACACGAAGCTTTATTTGTCTTTTTTTGCATTTATTCAGTAAGACCAAAGATTACTCCATCACCCTTTCCTCCTGAACATGATATAAAATTAGTTTTCATTAAATCTTTTACAATGACCTAATGGAAAAAATTTAATTATAGAACGTGCACTGCAAAAAGGATTAAAATTAAATTGAAAACCAGGTTTCTAGTATACGCTTATGTAAGTCAGTCAGGGCAGCTTGTATGTCCAGGTATAACCTTTCCATTTCCATTTTAAGTTGGTTGCCTAAAAAAATCCCTAATAGCCTACTTCAAACCCACTTCATGTTTTAATATGCATAAAAATCGCTAAAACTACTGACTAAGTGCATAAAACCATAATATGAACCCGTAGCAGCTTAAAAACCACCTTTAACAACCACAACCATCAATATTATTGCGATTCTGTACTTTTAGTTTTACGTTTTTTATAAGCTCTCTATCCTTTGCCTTTTATTCCTGTACTGCAATTGCGGCATTCCTCCTCGTTCCAATCCAACTACCCATTTTTGGCCTCTCTCCATACAAATTGCAAAATATCATGCAAATACCCCAACAGCCATAAAAATCCAAAGGTAAAAAACGCAAAAGCCAAGAGAATCAAATTACAAGTTTGACAATTGCCGGTGTATGGGTAAGCCTCAAAATGACATTTTATAAAGCATTCCAAAACACCATCAGCATAACAGAGAGACTTTATTTTTTGCTGGGAAACCACAAGAATTCGCCATTCACAGTTTACAGCCATCATGATCAAAAACGAGCAAGAAGCTTGATAAACGACGAGTAAAAAAAGAAGATATAAAAACACAGCGGGTACTCAATCTCACTCATTCACAATTGAAATTTACCAAAGTCACAATCCAAAACACTTTCATTTGATAAAATAAATTGAGCATTTGTGGCATTTTCACCTTTTTCGCTGTGATAATAGCAAAATGACAATAACTTCCAGGCTTTTGCATGCAACTGAATGCAACATGCAAAAACACGTATGCGACCATGACCATAACTTGTAATTTGCACTTACTCTGTCGTCGCCGGTAATATAAAACCTAGGTAAGTTCATGGAACCACCAAACAACAAGGAACCAAGGACAAACTAATTTATATTCACCTTATAATATTATTTTCCATACAATATACCTCCATTTAGATACAATCTTTAAAAAGACGCACACCTCATCTTACATCTTCGTATAATACTTAATGCATGGGTGAATAATAGATTGTTAAAAGCTCACATGAGTAAAAGACGGTGAAATGGTGATAATAATGTAAAATTTAATGGCATTACTCATTCATTATTATCCCCTCACTCTTAACCTGAGTCATGTCCATGTAAGCTCTTTTTTTGCAGATAAACGGTTTTCAGCGAAGTATATGAATTCTTTAATTTCTCAAAATCCCACAAAAAATAACAGTATTATCTATTGTGAATAAGTAACTTTGGGCTAAAAAGTACACATGCACACACCTTAAAAATTCTCCTTTTCTTCTCCTCTTCTTATCCGTTCACCTGTCCAACCATTTGAAATGTGATGATAATGATTGACTTGTGACTTTTAAACTTTGTGTAAACTTTTTTTGCAAACCGTCACAACAATAACAACTGCAAACACGAAATTCTTTGACTGACATTGGCTATACAAGAGAGAGACTCACCTGGCTCTTTTCATGAATATTGTTTTTTTGCCGGATGATAAAACTGCGTGTATGTAATATGAAATCCTTTGCATTTACGCATGTAAATCATGTAATAATCATGTTCAGTTAATAAGATTAGTTGTTCACTACACGAAAATCAACTTTCATACTATCGCAGGTGAAATAGTAATTCTTGGCTCATTAAAGTAAACCCGTGTTATACCTGAATTGTTTCAAATAAAAAATTCAATAGAAAAACTCCAATCCATATAACTTTTGTTTATAAGCACAATAAACAACACAATCAAGTGTTCTCATATGTCTTTGTTAAAAGGACACACATTCACATCACATGTCAAACAGTTTGTTTGTATGATTTGCACTTTAAAACTTCGATTTTCAATTTTTTTGCATTTTCACATTGTCAAACACCATAGTGGAAGTAGGTTGGTGGTTCATCCAGCTATACAGCTATACAACTTCGGGTTGTACAAGTTCACAATATCAATGCATCAGTTAAATGTTCGTCTAAAGATGACAAAAATGATTTTTCCCTTTGTTCACTCACTTTTTCATATTTTGAACAAGCATCAACGGAGAGACTTATGCACGGTAAAAACCCCCATGCTGAACTGTGCGTCTCTTGTTGACTCACTCGTGAATTTTATGCTTGTTCCAAAAAACTTGTTTTCTTCTAGATCCCAGAAATACCAAACACCCTAATATGCCATGCACAAAAATACAACATGGGATCACATCACACAATATATTTTTGGTGTTTTAGCAAAATATGAAAGAGAGCGTGTGTGTGCCTCCGTCCTCTCATCAACAGACCTCGTACAGAACTGAGCTGGAAGGGGAAACTCTCTCCAGGGTCTAGCGTAGCAATTTCCATCCAACTTTTCTGTATAAGTAAAATACATACATACTTATGCTCACACAACAACGTGTATGCAAACCCAACCAACCAATACATAAAACACACACACATGCATTTAGAGACTCATAGTCTCCTTCTCGTTTCCTAAGCTTTACTATCCACTGTGTACTATGTACATCTTCATATTAACTCGCATCATAAGAAGAGTTACAGAGAGACGAAGAGAGATCTTGTTTTCCTCAAGATATACACATGGATCTCGACAAGAAATATTGTTGTGGATTTCATACGGTGATGTGTGTATAAACGCGACACGACACCATTGCATTGCTTTAGTTACTTATACACAAGAGCTTCTTACCTTTTTATTGGATGCACTACTGGTGTGTTTGTACATATGCATATTATGTAAAGGTAGGCACATCATAAAATACACATGAGGATTTTTCCTCTTCCTTCCTTTTTCTATCTGAAAGACAGCTGCATCATGCAGAAAAACACCGGCTGCTGTATGTATATATGTATGGCTGTGTTGAAGAGAATTGTACAGATGCAGTCCGTTAAATGTAGCTGTGAGTTGGTATTATATGAATAGGCAAAGCTAAACATGTAATGTTTTCGAAAGCCGAGCATTTATGCATGTGATGTTAGTGCAAGTAAGAGTAATCGTATATTATATGCATTATGCATCCGTTTGTGTTCTCATGTTTTTAAAATTGGTTGCAGTAGTGTAAATAGACGATGGAAAGTGTGTGTGTGTGTGTACCTAAACTAAAGATAGAACTCGGAGTATGAAATGAAAAGTACGACATTTAAAACAGATTCATATTCATACGACGAAAAAGTGAATGCACTCGTCAACTTTAGACTTCAGTAATAGCATAATATTCACTGCCCGTTTTTTCGAAGTACGAAAATGTACATCATAATATTCCATGCATACAATTATATTCTGATGCACTCCATCCAAACCTCCAAACTAAAAAAGCACATGCATCGCATCGTAAACACAAGACGCCGAAATTTAAACTAAGGATTTTCATATTTTTCTACTACGAACACAGGTGGATGGATGATATATTTTGTTATATAGTTTATTATGGATGTAATGTTCTTACATCCACAGTAAATATCTGTATATGTATAACACTACTAGATCTTGGTTTTGAAGAGATGTGACTAAAGTTTTATAGGGAAAGATGACGAGAGATCTTTTGTAGCTTTCAATAGAACGCATATATAACGAGACGAGCGTTTACTTTCTTTTGCTTAGTCAAAAATGCTTATATTATAAAGAATCTATCTATTTATGTGTATCGTGGAAGAACACGTGCATAGTTATATAAATATCAAGGTTTAAGCATGCTATACCTTTGCAGACATTCAGCAAAATAAGTAAATGTATTTTTCGGCCTTTCGTGCCACTAATGTATTGATAAAATGAACTAAAAGTTAAAAATTAGTTTCATATCTAAATAAGGGCTAATTCTAGTCGAACTAAATCGAAGAATTGTAATTTAATCTACACCTAATTTCTTTATTTATGTTGTCTTTTACGGATACTGGTAACTTTTTAAATAGTTACACTAACCGCCCGAGTATCGGCAGCGTTTCAATTATATTATACCTTCAAAATTTACAATTCTAGCGTCCAATCTACGACAACTTTAATTACATAAAAGCAAAACTTAAAATATTTATTCATAAAACAATAGACACGCAAAATAACTTTTAATGCACCTGCTTTGTCTTTGTTTCTGATCTTAAAAGACGAAGCAGTAATCTTTGTATGATGCCCTGTCTATGAAAATTTGTTATTGTGCTATCTTTAGCAATTCTCATACAACTATCCCCCTTTTCTGGCACTTTTCACAAACTAAAACTTTTTTTTTCTCTTCAACGCTTCTGACTTTTACTCCACCTCTCAACTTGCATAGTCTAGATTTATTATGCCTCGGTGCTAGTGTACTTTATATTACTCCATTGTTAATATTAACATTCTTTTATAGAAACCAACAACTAACTGCAAAACTGCATTACCACCTTCCTGTTTTTCTCCTCTGGAAAAGAATACAGACCCTGTATATTGTATCCCAGCCAAAGTTTAAGATGACATACACGCGCTATACAGTAGACAGCTTAGACAAAACAACAACAAAAAATAGCACGGAAGCGGCGGTACATGATACAGCTTAGTCACATGTATTATGTATGTTCATCTCTTGTATATTTTTTTACACAGTTGCACCAACTCACCAGCCAACACTTCATTTTTGCTTCTATTTTCACTCTCTCAAGAAGGGAAATCAGAGATTCAAGCTTAAAAACTTTTTTTGTTGGAGGGGAATCTCCATCACCTCCTCCAGTCATACAATGTGTATATCAATGCAATGTACTATGCCGTCTACAAACTATGTACAACTTTGTATGCATGAACAGATCAGAAAAAGATTTTCAGACTTTATTCCCGTATTCAGAAGATTCTTCCCATCCCATCGTCGTCAGAAGACCCTTCCAATTTTTCCCTTCTCTAGTTATTTTTTTGTTGGTAGTTTTCTTGTTCACTCCAATAATTGTGTATGGATGGGACACAATGCCGGATCCTGATGCATCATGGAGGGCTTTATCCCGTCTGCTTACTTATTTAGTCATCGAATGTCGGATCACTCCTTGGAGCATTGTTATTATTTGTCCTGGCCTGTGTTCCATTAATACATTATGTAGGTATGTAGTTTTTTCTTCATAGCTATAGCTGTAAATAAATACATACGATTCGACACAATATTCTGGTTGGGTGATATCTATATATAAATACAATGTAATGTAACAAAAAGCGGAAGTGCAGTCATTGTGATGTGCAATAACTGATATGGTAGGCAATACTGGAGAGACAGTTTGTGACTAAAAGGAAGAAATTGAGATTACAAAGATTACAAGAGGGAATCAACGTACATATATTTTTCTCTCTGTAAATGATGAAAGGATAGAATTAAGTGGACTCTTGCCCCAAATCTCTCGCGGACTTCATTACAACCGAGATTACAAGGATAAAGGAAGTACTACTGGAAAACTCTAAAGGCATTTAATGAATATCAGCTTTTCTCCAGAATTGAGCTGAACTGTATTTAATGCAGTGTCTCTTGTATTTATTTATAGACGTAAAATGAAATGAAGTTGAAGAAGCAGTAGTCTGTGGGTGTGTGTATAACACATCCCATTCATAATTAATCCTCTCATCAGACCTGGCCTAAATATTTTTAGGATAAAAATTATTTAACATGCAAGAAAATGCTTATGCATGATGATATTAGTGTGCCTGAGCTCTTCCTGATTACATGAAAGTTTTATGAAATAGACAGAAGAAAAAGATTGGAATATTTGCATCATAAAATAAAAGATAAATTTGGGACTCAAAGTGTGTTTTCAGTATTAATTTACATTTTAATTTGAGCTTCAAAAGAAAATGTTTTTAAAAGGAGAAAGTTTGGAGTTGTTGTTGCTGATATGTATTGCAAGTTGCAGCTTAAGTTCTCTGGAATATAGTTAGTGATGATACAGGAATATTCTGGGATTAATAAAAGCATTTAAATAAACGTGACATACTTTTCTAACGTACTTGAATCCCCACATGCCCTTTCAAATATTATGACTCCGTTTTAAACTACTTCCTAGAAAAACTAAATACATTAATTATTATACAACGTTACGACATTTATGTAAATAGGGCACATAGTATAGGAAGCATTATAAAATTTTCAGTTGGCTTGAAACTGCTATAAAAATCAACGCAACGCGCATACTCAGCCCTAGATTTTCTTCCAAGTACTTACATTAAAAATTAATGGACATATAAGCATTTCCAAATTGCGTTGGTAAATACGCTTGGATTGGAATTTTGCAATAGAAACAGAAAGTGTGCTTTCAGCAATTATAGTAACAACGTGAAAAATATTAGGTTAAAAACCATCAATTTGATTATAATATACGGGAAAGACGAAATCAAATCATACAAATTATAGAGTATTGTTATAAAATTGTGCATTTAAATATGGAGAAATAAATAACTAAAGTGCAAAGTCAATTAAGTTTTAATATAAATTCATATTAAACTCGATATTTTAGAGCATTAGAATTTTGATGCAGCAAACCATTTCTGGTGCAGTGTTTCCGAAAAGGGTTGAACGGTGAAGTGCTTGTATCACGTCATCAATCTCAAATTAGAAAAAGGCAGTCTCAGACCCATTCCCTTTCGTAGATAAAATTCAAAAACTCTTCAAAACAAAAGTTTCGTTTAGGCAAGTCCTTTTCAATAATCAGTCAGCAGACACTAGATCAGCATCCTCAAAAGTGTCATTCTGACTGGAAGACAAAATCTATAAAATCCTATAACCAGACCGACCAGTGGGGATGAAACAATGCAATACATGTTAGGAGGATGACAGGAAGGGGTAAAAAGTGTTGAAAGCTGCTTTGTTTTTAGGGCACAGATGCATTTTGGCCAAAAAGAGTAACACGAGCTGCAGTTCAGTGCAGTTCACATTACAACTCAAGTTCTTTTGTCTTTGTCTCATTTCCTCTCTTTTAATATCACATCACAGACTGGAGACAATCCAACTTCACCGATTTTCACAAAAGTGCATACCACATGCATGCGCTAGGTATTCACATGCACTGCTATTGACTAGAAATACAAACGACATGCCAGTGTTTTTCGATGGATGATGAATGACGATGTAATGAGATGGCTGGATGAAATTTGAGACTCAAAAAATCTCTCTACACGAGCCACACTCCAAAATGCATATCCTCCTCCCATTCCTCTTTATTTACAAAAACAGGGATTCTGATGATGAGTGAGTTGAGATGGGTACGCATTTGTAACTGAAGCACCATGCATTCCATTCCTTTTTTAATTCGAGGAAGCCAGCGGAAGAGAAAAACAAAAGTTAAAATACAAAGTTGGTTTGAGATTTTTGAAGAGAATTCTTAAATTAGGAGGTTGCTAAACTATATATTGCATACCACATATATATTTACCACACTTGTTTTAATTTACATGCATCTTGCTCTGATTGTTTTTGCCTTCAGCTTTTGTAGTATGGCTTCCCCGTACTCACTTAAATTGGTATTCCCTAAGAGAGTTTCGTTTTTAAACGCATTTATTATTTATGCATAAGAATGAATTGATACGAAGATGTAAATATAGAAAGTGATGCACAGTGAGATTACGCCCGTCATACATAATCATGGAAGGAGGAGGAAGCCACCGACAATATGCAAGTTTAATGCAGTTTTCCCATATTGCACTCACTCTCAGAGCCATCCCATAGATATATCTTCTGAAAATAAATGAAAATGTTCCATTCTTATTTACTCTTACACAAAAACCAAATTTATTGAGGATTCTGTGTGCAACGGGCATCTTCTTTTGTAAAAGCTATGCCCGAGCCTCTATTTATTCAGAAGGGAATGAGTGAATTTCTTGTCTTGTGTACTTTTGCTCCTTTCCTGGTTTAAATTCTAGTTTATACTCGCTCTGCGGTAAAATGAAGTGAGTCTTGAGACCTAAGAAAAAGAGAAATCGAAATGAATTTCGGAAAGAGACTTTCTTGTTCCTTCCACTCTATTACTTTATTTTTGAGAGGACTTGTTCTTGAGACAGAAATGCACTTTTGAGATGAGACCGTGTGTAAAAGACTAGACTACACAAGATTCTTCAACCCGAAAATGAATTTCAGAAAGAGACTTTCTTGTTCCTTTCACTCTATTACTTTATTTTTGAGAGGACTTGTTCTTGAGACAGAAATGCACTTTTGAGATGAGACCGTGTGTAAAAGACTAGACTACTCAAGATTCTTCAACCCGTTCGTTTATATGTATACAGTCGAATACATATAAAGATTGCATGATGCATTTTCTTGTAAACTTTGGTAGACTTTCACCATCTTGAAAATTCTCTAGCCACAGAAAATCATATTCATAATCAAATTTCCCTTGTGGAACAAGAACCGAACCGGTTTAGCTGGGGAGCCAATACGAGATTCCTATATAAAATCCATTTCCTTTGTGTATCGTGTGGCTTTATATGGTGCGTATGACTTTGACAGCAATTTTAAGTCAAGTTCTCGCTTGTCTAACAAGTTATTTTATAAAGTGTGAGCAAAATTTTGTTGCTAGATTTTCATCGGCTTGTCTCTCTACATATATTGGATTGAACTTGAAGTTGAGGTTGGTTGCATCCAATCCAATAACTAGTTAGCAGGAAGTGGAAAAGATGAGCCTTCGCCTTGAAATCGGAGATGAATAAAGGAGACAAGTGAGAGGAATGGAAAATTGAAGGGAAGTTGGAAAAAGAAGAAGAGGCTGATGAAAGGCTTTAGAATTTTTTAAAGGATTGTTGCTTCGCGTCCTATGCAAGCGATTTGGTTGGTGAAAGAGAAAACATAAATAATGTGGATGTAATGTCGTTCATTCATGTTACGCACCCAGCAAAAAATGTAAATACCTAGTTGAAAAACTTATTGCATCATGGATCATTTTCTCCAAGTCGAAAAACACTTTGACAGTTGCGACTGAAGAGAAAATTTTAAATCCGAGGTTGAAAGCGGAAAATATTAGGACGCTGACAAGGTTAACGTAAAACAGGACTGGAATGAAAACATTTCGGTTTAAATGCAAAAAGTTTTTTCACGGAAATCAAACAAATACACGGTCACATAAGGTGTGTACTTGTAATCTGTATTCTGTATCAATATTCATAAAAGATATAAATCCTAATTTTGTTCCTTGTGCGAATCTTTAGTAAGACTCAGCAGAACCACTCAACAACCTATCTAAATGAATAACTTTCAGTACAGTTCAAAATGTACTACAACCGTTTATATACGACAGACTCATCTGCTTGTATGAGATAAACTGCGGTTTGTCATGCTATATGAAATTAAGGCAAACTTTTTTTTAACTTTTAAAGACAATATTATTATAGCGATTGCCACTCCGAATTAATCGCTACCTGTGAACTCTCTGCTAAATCCGAAACCATATGCTTCATTGGTCCTAATTTTTACTACGTTTTCGAAAAGTCTAGACATGGAAAAAGAAAATTAAGCTGCAGCGTTCATAGCAGCACTACACACAAATTAATGGCATTACTGTGTTATAAATCTTACAAGTGACTTACAATCTTATTTGGTCAAGTGNCTTATTTGGTCAAGTGACTTTTTTTTATTTAAGCAACCAACTATACTTTGTGAAAGCTTTTTTCTTTCGCCTTCGAGCGTAGTGCATTGTAATGCACTACATTACATTTCTTTGTTGATAAATGCATTGCCGCTCTGCATTCCCATGTTCTTCTGTTTAGTTTGTCGCATCTACCCTGTGACTAATAAATAAAGTAACAAGCATGGCGGCTCTTTGCAATGCTCGACAACGGTAATTTGCCCGGTGTTTCCTATTATTGTGCTTACCCTGTCGCAGAGAGCTCATTAATATTTTTCATGACTTGCCTTGCTTACATAACTATGAACAAAAAACGGATCGTGTGTATCTATCACTGTTGTAAGTCCTGGTGTGTCCAGCCAGTTAATATGCAACACAGCAACATTATGATTCCATTAGTAAGAAGTGTGTAGCATTGAATGACCATACCATGGTACACCACCGTCATATGTGGAGGAAGGGTATGGTTAGGGTTGTAATGGAAAGGTGGTTCCAGAGGGTGAATTTAGTATTGTAGGTGAGTAATGAGTAATGGAATAAATATATAAGGATGACGATGATTATGATGAGTAGCTCCAACACTGAAACATCTGTAACAATAATAATTTGACAAGAAAAACACCCACGAAGGAAATACGCACTTTTCCTAAATATCCGGTTTGTGTTGTAATATAAAAATAAGTGCGGAGTTTTTTTTTATTTTGTAATATTGTATACAAGATAGTTACCACGTAACATAGTTTTCCTTTACGGATAAAGTAGACTTTGTCACAAATATAGAATATATACGGTCTTGGGGAATTTTTTCCCCACTTTTTTTT
>JAHZNG010000236.1:0-16064 GCA_027744375.1 Orchesellides sinensis
AGATTGTGTCGAAGAGGTTAAAGTTTGGTAATTACCCTCTGATATGTTAAGTCAGATTCTACTTGACAGAGTGATTCAAGTGAACGAAAATTTTATGTTCCACTTGACTACATGAGTCAAGTTCCACCAGACTGAACGAGTTAAGATCCACCAGACTGATCGAGTCAAGTTCCACCAGACTAAACGATTCAAGTTCTGCACAATAGTAAGCTAACGAAGTCAATCAACAGATAGTTACACAGGTCACACCAGAAGGAGTCAGTCCAGTGTAGGTGAATATCCTATGTAGAGTTTTACTGGAAGAATTAAACACTGAAGAAAAAAGAGATTACTAGAATATGTCCGTACGAAAGAGTCCGTCAACAACCCTTAGTGGGAGTCTGCCCATACCACGTGTTTGGATTTCGTTCATCAAAGGTAGTTGAAGCCCGTCGAAACGTCATTTAACAGTCCGCATATAACCGTTTTATATAGTCTGTAAATTCCAACTAAATTAAGTAGCTCAGAATGAATTTAGTAGTAGTATGTAGTTTAGTTGAGGAAGGGGCGGGTACTGTACTGTCGAATCCAGCGGGTACAGTAACATCGATAAAAGTGTATCCAGTAATATCCGAAGTATGTAGCCAAATCCATCGGAAGAACAAGTCGAAAACTTAATGAAAGCAGTATAATTCCAGTCTGGAAGATGAAAGTATATTTCGTTGCAGTAGGAGATTCCGACTAGTATTATAAATGGTGTTAGGTTGCATTATCAGTAACTTAAGGTGGGAGTGTTATTAACCAATATTGCATTGGAATGTAATAAACTCTGTGTAGTTTGTTTTAATTATTAAATTGCGCTTGAATTATTCGAGGTGTTATTATTCTAAGCTGGTTAATCCAGACATCACGTATAGTAAATATTGTGTATCCATATGCATGTGTACCTTGATGTAGGCAGGCAATTCAATCAACCATAACCTTTTTGTTTCGCTCCAATTGTTTAGACAATAATTGTTAGATAAACATGATATATATGATATTATAATCTTATAATGCTGAACAAGTCCTAACTGTACACATCTGCTCTGATAGCATGGAGTATGTGTTGAACTGTTGAAAAAATGCTAGACGGTAGGTTGCGCACCTCTGATTCCACACAAATAATGTGATTTGCGATTTTTTCTTTATTTAATTTGCGCAACTATGCACCTAACACAGCAAAAAGTATTTTCTGGGTTATTTTTGCAGTATGGCTATTTTCTGACAGGTTAGGTTAGATAAGTCTCTAATTTTCCATAGGTATAGTGAAAAGGGGCCAGGATAACGTACCTTAAATCACCATGCACTTATATACATCGCTATGGGAAAAAGGGCCAGCTTAAAATACTTGTAGCATTGGGTTCTTTCTAACGATAGAAGAAAAATAGCATGCAAATGTAATGTACTGCATATTCTTTCTTATACATACTTCTTGCATGGATTACACGTTAGTTGGCTCATACAAATTACCTGGCATTAGCACAAAAGATTATGTCAACTGTTGCAACAATTACAATTAGCATAATGTGACAAAACAGAAACTATAAAAGATAAACAACATGCAATTTTCTTTGAATGTATCTTATCTGCAAATGGTAGGGTTGAATACAACTGCATCGTAAAGTTTAACATGAGCTTATCTTAAACCCTTCATACCAAAAGTACAATCAGTACTACAAGATGCATTACTTCGTAAGAAAAACCATTTGTAAATTGTTATATGTAGGTAGTTTGCATTGTACAACGTACAACAACATGTGGCAATAAGATTGCTAAAGGTACTAAAATTGCAGATAAGTTTTCACCTCTCACCTAGCTGGTTGATTAGAATTGCAAAGTAGAAAGTTTTATTACCCCCTTCAGCTTACAAAAACAGAATTTCAGCTAATAGGATAGGATAAGCTTCTAAAGCTTTGCAAATATGAAAATGTATACGTATACATATGTGGAGATGTTGAAACTCTTTTATGTTTAAGCCAAAACAATTCAGTTGGATTAAGGTAGAAAAATGCAAATAGAGTAATAAAAGAAGTAATCGCTGTAATAACATTAGTGCACTGCAGTTGAGCCTTGAGTGCACCTGACCTCTAAAGGAATAGAAAAGATAAGATGCGGAATTTTACCTGCTTGAATATGCATAATAGTAAGAATTTATAAAACAAAACTTTAGCTGTGCAAGCTCAAAGGGGTTGAGAGGGCAGAGTACAATTACAGCGCAAGAACGTTATCTCATTCCATACCAAACAATTTTTTGTTAAAGTATACAGAAGAGGAATAAATAAGCGTTTATTGGAGAAACTTTCCGGTTATACTTTACAGTATGGATACCTGCATCAGTACATTTTGTGTCCAAGCTAGACACAAATATTGTCACAATTATTGTTATCGCTACTGCTATAAGTTACAATATCTTTGCTAAACTGCAGTCTTTTAAAAGTGTCTGATGCAGTATTTTCACTAGATTTACTGTTATCACCAAAGGGTATGTACATATAGTCAGTAACAAAGAAAATCTAATTGTCTTTTTATGCAGTCTGGATCAGTGTATATGCAAGTAAATATTGTTTCACCTGTGTCTGTGCGTTCTGGCGAAATAACAATTTCTATCTAAAGTAAACATGTATAGTAAAAAAGTAACTTCTGCATTATCGGTTTACATACATATGTTACACACATTCGTTTTGCGAATATATACATACTTATGCTTACAAGCATATTTTTATGACATTAGGTAAATTTTACAAGCGTGTTCAATTCTTTTCTAAGTGTTAGAAAACCAACTTATGTACGTGTCTCATACAAAAGTATACGAGAAACAAATGACCTCCCGTAATATCACACAAATAACTCACTTTTGCCACAATTCAGCATTCAAATAATCCGTTTACATGTCAAATAGAATAAAATACTGTCGAAACTCACGAGAGCTCTTGTCATAATGTTATGTTATACGGTTCATATGTGCAGAACCTTCTTAAACCAATTTGGCCAAATAAAGCTGTGTATCAGCATCAAAATAACCATTATTTACTTGTTATCTTCAAGACGTATCTAACAAAAAAACAGAAATGAACACAAAGAAGCAGAATTTTACTTCTTTTACTAAAAACAGCCCCAATATGAAGTTTAAATTAATCTAATTACATGCCACATGAAATCATTATAATAATTCTAACAGTATGACCATTAAATTCTCTTTTCGAAGCAAGTTTTCCTGAAGCCACTTAGAAATATTTGAATATCTTGTTAGGTGAGTAAAAGCAATTGCATAGTAATAATAACCTACTTTCTGACCCATGTAAATTATTTAGATGCTTGCCTTAAATAATTCCTGTGATTCCATAAAGCACATTAGCAAAAGTGAAGGTAAAGAAATTGTAATTCTATTTACTTTCAGCTATAAATATAAATGCAAATTTGCATGCAAGGAGAAAGTACTACACATAATAAAAGCTTTCCGCTTTTCCATGCTTTTGTATCTTTTAGTCTAACTAAAAAATACATCATTATGTTACGTCGTTATTACCCAAGCAGTCGGCTGTCATGGTAAGAAGCACAGCAGCATCACTTCATTTTCGTGACCTATAAGCTGTTTACCCTTGACTTCGTTATTAATTCAACACCACGTCAGTGGCAAGTAGCAAATTTACATCGTAAGTGTGTGTTTCCGAATGGTCGGAAAAGAGAAATAGATAGTATATTGAAGTTCATGTAATATCATGAAGTTAGTCAAAGCAGGTATGCTATTTGTAACCACTCAATGCTAGAACCATGCTGGTGTATAGAAACCAACCAGGCATAATGCATACACATATATATATTTCCAGCTGGGAATTTATTCTTGAATTCTTGGTTGAAGGCAAGAAGGAAACTCCGAGGTTGGTATTTTGCATCCTCTGAATAAAATTCCCTGATGTTAGTGCTATACATAGGTAAGTATCATATTATCAAATGTATGACAAGAAGAAAGTAAGGTATACGTGTTACACGTTATATTGTATATGTAAGTACTATGGAATAATATGTACATATTTTGCGTGAGTGCGGCATTACGAAAAAATGTCTTGAGAACAAGTCCATGAATAAAATATTTCATCGCCACCGCAAATGCCTACTAACTAAACTTAACCAACTATCAATAGAGAAAGCATCACAAACTCTTCACTTTTGCCTCTGTTTTTTTTGGAGAGTAACTCGTAAACAAAACTTAGGTATCTCATATCGGTAACGGAATCTGCTCAGGCTTTTGTAAGGCATCATGTAGCGGAAACCACTGGAACAATTTTACTAGAATTTGCTAACGTACTTTAAATACACACCCTCACTTTTTTAGATGCACATATATCGGTCCATATCTATACGCATTCTATAAACATGACTTTTTCTTTGAGCGAATGTAAATTAGAATACCATTTCACATATAACCTTTACTCAATAAACACCAACGAACCATGCATTGTGGTGTGTGAAGAAGTCCAAATTGCTTGTTAGTACATGTATTGTGTTCATATATATATAACAGGAGTCAGGCATTTTTCTGGTTTTGCATAAATCATCCTTTGCCTGACTACGCGAAGGAGTCTTACACGCCTCAACATATCAAGTAAAAGGCACTTTTCCATTAACAGCTTTCTAAAGGTATCTTTAATGAGTTATACTTTTGGGTTAATAACCTTATATAGAAAGTTTTCGAAAAAGAGCTCAAACTACAATAGGGTATGTTTTTAAAAAACGAAAAACAAGCTGTTGAAGATGTCCATCCTCCAATTAAATACCATTGTAAAGAAGGTACTAGAGAAACTTTTTTTGTACAGACAAAATGAAAGTTGTCAGGAGAAAGCACGATTCAAAGACATTGTACAATCTATGTAGTTTCAAGTACCTTCATACCACTTACGAGATATTTTGATAGATGGGCTGCCTACGATTTATGATCCATTTGATTGTGGAATTTTACTTGTTCCGTTACGTTCTATTGGTTATGTATATCGCTGTTGGCATTTTATATTTATGGGAAAACTACAAAAAACCTGTGATGAAGACGAATGCCAAGTTGACTATTTTTGCAGCAAATAACGTGACATGTTTTGTATAAATACGGATGGCAGATGGTAAAATGAAACAGTAAGGCATAATATACAAAACCATTACATAACTTTCTCAAATGCACATACATACCTACATAGTCATATCTTTTCTCATAGCTTGTGGAGATACCGAAAACAACAGTGACAAGTCAACTAATGTCATTCTGAACAGGCACTGTAATTACCAACCCGTTAATTATTGCGTTCCTATGTCATTCACCAAAAATTCCTTCTTCTTCCTACCCGGCTCCTTTCCTTTCTCCTTCGAAAAGCACTAAAAATAGGATGCGTAATTACTTCACTAAAAAAGCTTGTTTAGCAGTAGGTATTCAGTCAAACTGAACAAGCATCGAGAACACTTGGTGACATTGTTGGGGGTATGAAATGAAATGCTATATAGAACTAGAAAATAAAATCAAGAGCTGAACTGCATAATAAATAAAAGCTTTATTTTAAAAACATATTTGCTCTAGTTTTGGCATTTACTACAGTTGGCAGTAATAATCCAGCGTGGCACACTGCGTTTCTGCATACTGCAAAATATTTATGTAATGAAACGATTTTTTGTCTTTTACAACGATTATTTCGGCGAATAATTTTATAGCACGAAAAGCTTGCACAACTATGTCCGATAGAAATTTCGCCCATGTGGTCGCCAACGCCAGAGCATATAATGAACTAACGTTAAACTGTTTTAAACAAACATACGTTCTGTTCATAAATTTAGAGCTAAAAACCGTCATCCTAGTATTCCAGAGTGTATCATTTGGTTTTATTACTTGTATCCCTACGAAGAAAGCACATGTGGTTATTGCAGCAAAATACATAATGCATATGTACGTTTCAGATGACGTTCCGCAATAAAAGGATGCGATGCAATAATGCAATGGCATTTTATGGCGTCCTTGTCCTATTACAACAGCTGGTGTGTAAAAAGAAATGAAGTTTAAAGAGCCGTTACAGATCACCAGTTTGTTTTAGCAGGGATGCAGTAATATATAAAAGAATGGGGGTACAAATGAAGCTGAAGGGGAATACGGATTTCTGATAACATATAGGTGGCAGTTCCAAACTTTCACTTGAATAGTCTTTACCGAGTTTGGTAATCTATTATTCGGAATGAATGCAAAATTTGAAATAATGTGAAATGGTAACTGAGTATGTAATAAAAAAGAAAGTGAAACCCCAACCAGAAGTTTAGTACAATACATATATAAGGTCATTTGAATTCAAACTGTAATTTATGTTTTAAGAAGATAGAATAGAATCCATTCTTAAACCTGAAAAATACATACAGTTAAAGGACTGAGTAAACGCATTTTCTTGTGATTTAAGAGAGTCCATTTACCGATTCCACTGCAGTGTATCAAATACTATCGAAAGCTGTCTTATATATCACAGAGCATTGCGTGTACACCAAACATACAATATCTGGAAAGCATTTTGAACATGACAGCAATACAAAGAGGAGAAAGAGAAGAATAGAACGGCAACTGGTGCTCCCCATTGCACTTTATTGTTGTTACCTACACCATTGCAGCTACATAGCCTAAAGTCGTGTCTTTTTTGCCATCGTTCACTCCTGAATTTTTAGATACATACCTATTACAACTCTCACAACCTCAATTTACTCTGTCACACAGTTGTGGTTTGTTAGAGAAAAGAAGGAACACAAAAAGAATGAAGAAGAAGGACACACACACACACAGTTAGTTCAAAAGTCTAGTCAGTTAGTTATTTAATGCACGTTTTGGAGTATTTAATCACAAACTGCTCTTGTGAAAGTTTCATAGTAGACCACGCAGGGGTTTTTGGATAATGCAATCATGTCTTTTGTTAAGGGATCTATCGCTCAAAATATCACAATAGCTTTCTGGGTGGCTGACAGTTGATTTCTGTAACCTTATCATTCTACTTGATGCACTGAGATAATACTGCCAAAACACGTTGATGCATACAAAAACGGTGTGTTTTGTGATGGGTTCCTTTTCCAAGGTTTATTGTGAAGAGACACCATACATTGCACATTTTCAGACGATGACCTCTTTTTTGAATTCTGCATGCTTTCTCCGTTTCAGTTTGACTATATTTCATCGGATAAATTAGGCGAACAAGAATGGTTCGAATAGGCGGAACATAATGCATATATGAATGGTACACAAAAAGTCAAAGGACAATGAATTACAAAAGACGGTTTGAAAAATGTAGTTTTTCATGACAAACATAATTTTTGGTAAACAACATACATAAGAGCCACTCGCACTCGTTTGATGTTTAGTTCTGTATTCGTATTTTGTTCTTGAGAACTGTACCTGTAAGTAAATGGAGAAAGCTTATGGTTTTGTTATGCTTGTTTTAGAGTGATAAACAAGATATATTACAATGCTAGCTAAAAGCTTATCGTCGGAGCTTTCGAAGTGCAGCTAACGTCTGCTTTTGAACAATATGTACTTGAGGTAGGAAGAGCCACTTCTACTTCAATGCCATATTCACAGGCAAACTTTTAAACAGTTAACCAAATATCTACGACTGTCTTGAAGATTATTTGCGTACATTTAAATAATTTTAAATAAAGTAATAAGCACAACATTTATTTTTTCCTAGTTTTGGCTTTGACGTTAAAACCAGTGGGAAAAATTACTTAAAAGATGCTTTAAATTAAACCATTCAAATAAGTTAAAAATAATTAATCTGATTTGCATTATTTAAGTTTCTTGGAATAATATGTTGTAATGGGGTAGTCGTTCCAATTTTAGGATTTATACCCATAGCTGTAAATAAGCTATGAGTACAATGCACACATAAAAAACGCATATTTTGAGAAAAAATGTATTCCTAAAATCAAGTTTAGTTTTTCATTCTGAACTTAAAAGGCCTTTGACCGAAAAAAGGAATCGTAAAGCATTCAGATTTTAGTCTAGACCCTTGTGTAAATAGAATGAGTCTGCAACTGAGTTCGTGTAAAGCTAAAGTATTACTTAAAAAGTTAATTATATTGAGCTCTTGTATGAGTGCTTCCAATTTTCAAACATTTTAAGGCCTAACATACATTAGCAACTTTCTATTCATAAACTTGAACTCGAACTTGAATCATACTATCAAACAATATTTCATAAACCCAACTAGCAACAGCATTATTAGATCCGAGCTTCCTATTATCAATATAAACTATGCGTTATGAAAGGGCATAGGAGTGGTACAAGGAATTTTTCCACTATGAGGTGTTTGCCCTTTGATTTTACAAGAAAAGGTACCCGTGGACTGTTGTCCAAAAACTAAAATCGAGGATGAAGCAAGGATGTTGCAACATTGATTTACTTTTAAGTTTTAAGCATCATTCTGATTGCATACACCTGCTTGTAAAATGTCAAAAGTCGCGTCTGACAGGAATGCATGCTAATTTTAGCATTGAACTTTCATCAGTAGCTGTGCCGGGTAATCCTATTAAGTTGCCTTGAAAAGCCGTTGGCAATAATAAAACTGTAATATAGAATGTCTAAGTACCCGATCCTACGTTAATCCTTCAAAATATTATATTTTGTTTCCAGCTTATCTTAGGTATTACAGGTTTGATGTATACTATGCAATGTGTGTCATAATTTGACATTATGAGTCTCATTCACCTGAATTTATGCCGTTGGCCATTTTCATAAAAATATCTACATACATATGCACAAATGAAGCAATGCTAAATCTTTACATTATATTCACCGTTCTTTTCATAGTCACGTACTTCCGACTTTTTAACAAAAATACTGCAACTGTTTACTTGAAACTTGGAATAAATATAGTATCTAATGTTCACCGTATTTTTAGCTCTTGCGTAATCAAATCATCTACCATGACCTTTTCATAATACGCTACTGACTTGTGACAGATCTAGTCTGGTGAGTCTGAATGGATTGAAACCGAGGACGAATAATCCAGTTTGCAAAATATTTTAAGATTGGCGGGGTGTCCTGAGACGATTTACTTTTCGCCAGTTTCCTATTTCCTGATTTCTCATTTTCTGTAAATTGTATTTATCATTTTGGTCTTCTTTTGTATAACAACTTTAAAATAACAGAACTAGACCCAATGTTTGTATATGTTGCTGTCTGTATTCCAGGGTGCGCTTATGTTTTTATAAACAACTTGGTTTCGAATAGAAAGCTTTTATTCGGATTGCCATGAAAGTTTCCAAATATTTACTAAAAAGACAGACTACACACAGTATGTTTTCCGGAATGAACAAAACTGTTGCATACATACTTTTCAGTCTAAGGAATATAAAATTATGTTTGTGGATACGCATATTATATAAATAACACACGCTACGGGTGCATGAATCTTATAGGTTAAGCAAAAATTCTGTCATTTGTAGACTCTGCAGGGAGTTTCAATTTACCCTTTTCCATTAGTAGCAAATTTCCCAGAAACCCTGCCCCCAACGGTAATACACAAAATAATGTAGAAAATTAGGTAGGGAGCCAAGTTAACTATCTATTTTATATTGAATTTTAGAAAGTACACAAGAGCAGATCTTCATGTTTTCATACCTGCAAAAGTGTGGATGTTTCATGAGCAACTGCATTCTTTACTCTATTTATGTGTGTGCAACAACCCAAGTCATGTCGTTTTATTCATATAGAATAATATAATCGTATGCATTTTTATAGAAAAGTGCAAAGTGCTCATACATAGCATAAAAAGGTAAAATGTATAAAATGAGAAAGCCAACGTAAATTATATTGTTTTTATATTATAAAGGCTTTGTGAAAGCAAGAATCTATGTGGGATTTCAGCAGAATTACTTAGGAATCCATACAGCAGGACATGCATTGGATATATCAAGCTTTTAGTAAAATGTATAAAATGAGAAAGCCAACGTAAATTATATTGTTTTTATATTATAAAGGCTTTGTGAAAGCAAGAATCTATATGGGATTTCAGCAGAATTACTTAGGAATCCATACAGCAGGACATGCATTGGATATATCAAGCTTTTTATAATAAATTATTTGTTATTGTTATTATTATGATGACTTCATCGGGCATTGTATTTAGATTTTATCTGATTCGGTGCTGCGACAACAAAAGTAGAGTGAACTTTTCGGATGTTATCGCTGGTATTTATTTGCACGCTCCATGCAAACAGCGGTCATAGTTTATTCAAAATTTTGTAGAAAGTATTGAATTACTGCGTAAATGGCAAGGTTTTTGGTGGTCCTGGTCCTCTAAACCTTTGACTTGTTTTTAACAAGCAGCCATTCTTAATCGATTACTGTCATTTAAAATTTATTAGCCGACTGAAGCAGAAAATCAATCGGGATTCCTTGGGCCTTATGTTACATTACTTTGAATTGAGTTCTGCATGAATACGAAACACACTTGTAACGCCTTCTTTATGATAAAATTGGATCAAATATGGATTGATTTACTGTGATTACAACTACTGATATTGATTACCGTATGAATGTCAATTTTAAGGTTTTGCAACATAATTGGAACATATAGATACATCCATGCATAAAAGTATAGAAATTCAGCAGAATTGGCAAGACTGTAAGACAGAAAAACGTAAGAGTTTGCTTAAATCAAACCATATTATGAAATAAAATTGCCTCATAATAATAGAGAAATCGGAGTCTGAAAATGTCTGTATACTGTAAACTATTCATGAATGATACAGTGACACAAAAAAGATATACCTATGACAAATTACATTTTTCATACCCTGCAACTTCCTGTAAATGTTGAATCTCAAACCTTAAACAAATAGCAAAATTAACCATAAACGCAAAAGATCAAATTAAGCCTAACAAACTTGTAAACAAACTAAATATGTAAAGATGCCAAAGCATACAATGTACAATCCTGTAAAGGCTTCCCGAAAATCTAATTTTAATTCATTTCTCCAATGATATTCGATATTAGTTTATGCAATACTCACCACCAAACTTTATCTAGAAATTCAGCCAATTATATATTATGTGTATTTATTACAAGCAACAATCTTCATGTTATACTGTCTCCTTGTGTCTCCCACGCTAGTCAGATGGATTTATGAGAGCAATCTCATCACTTAAAGATGAAAATCGTCTTAGTGTCACGCATACAGCTTTTCTACATGGGTGTGGGAGACTACGTGACTAGCCACTTTCCTCAAGCTGTGTACTTTTGTGATTTTGATATGATGACGTAGTGTGTGCACTCTTCCAAGAACAGAACTGAGAGAAAGTGCTTCAAACGTTGAAAATCCTCAAAGCAGCTTCAATGTAAGGAAATGAAGTATTTATTTTAAAATTTAAGTAATGAATATAACAAGTCTAATGTAATAAAGAAAGGGCTTATGTGCGTGATTTTAGCAGAAAAACATGAGCGTGCTTAGCTACATTAAGACACTTTGAGTAGAAAAAGGAAAAAGAAAGTCTGAGGAAATGATCTGCATAAACCTTATTATATAATTGATTTTGTGGTAATGGCCGTGCGGTAGGTCTGATATAGATATCACATTAGAGAGCGAGTCACCAAAATGATTGAATTAACGTGGTATGTACTGTTCACTATACATTAGAAAATATTATACAACTTACCTAAGGACGTAGTCGTGCTTTCTTTAATTATGCAGAATCCTCCTAATACGCCAGTTGCGGTTCCGTCTTGTTCGTCTACGAAAGCACAAATCAGGGGTGGAGGTTAGTTGATGGGGAGTAGAAAGCTGTTTAACGCATGTGGTGTAGTATACCCGTATAAGAAGACTCTCTAAGAAATGTGGGCTCCTTTTCCTTAGTGAGTTACTCTGTGGTTTAGAAAATGTATTTAACGATGTCTGTATTTCCTTACAGCCTGGAGAATACTGAGACACATATTGCTTTTTATGCTACACACATTGCGTTTAGGGAATGTTAGGGTATTATAATTGCGTTACCATCAATTCACAATACTGTATCATGTACATACACCACTACAACATAGCCTTTATTTGCTTAACATGTTCCTTTCTTATAATTAATTTATTCCAGGAATTCCAGTTTTAAAAGCAGATTATACATACGCAGGTTCTGCACCATGTATTGCTTAACCAAGGGAAAGGTCGTGTCATATAGATAGAGCGCACTATAAAACAAAGAAATTTTTGTTCAATTCCAATCATGAATGTAAGCTCCTGTTCAACCTAACAATTATTGTTTTGGTAGTGCGACTAATAATCGTAACAATTATCATTCATGATGTTCATGTCCAGAAAGCATAAATGTTGAAGTAGGTATGCATTCGTGTAATTTTGATTAAGTACTTATTATTATACGGTTGCATAATTTGTTACAACGTCTTCTCAAGAAAATTATGAAATCCAGAGTACAAAGTCTCATAATTTCGGATGGTCTCTTCTTGTCATGAAAAGTGAGAGCTTGAGATTTGTCAAGCATTTATAAACATTGGCCTTCGCATTTCTACATGAGTACAACACAAACGTGCACACACTTACAACTCATACAGAATTACTAGTAATTAAACACGAAACTAGATTAATATTAAATGGTCACGCAAGAATACACATATAAGCATATGCTTGCATGCCGGTGCTTCAGCTTATTAATATTCCACTGTCTTAGTAGAACTATTGTACTTAAGTGTTTCAGTATTTGTATTTCTGGTGTTTACCTGTTTTTTTAATTAAATTGCGAGTACGCAGCTGAAGTTCATAGTTTACTGTGTCCTCCACGGCAAGCTTTCACTTTGCTATAGGTACGACGGTACACATCAAGTTAGTGTAATGATAGTGAGGAATTAGACCCATTTCATTGACATTTATGTTCCTTTAGAAGACCCACACATTGCTGGAACAACTTATAATGACACTTCGCTTACTTTTACTTACTTAAGAAGATTTGCTCTCTATGTAAATCTCCTAAAAGCTTATTAAGTCGTCGTTGTGCAAAATTCAAATTTAATTTTGTACATAAGATAAAACGATGCATTAGAAAGAAGCTTTTTGTTCAAAGTTATAGTAGCACCCAAACATTTGGCTTGTATTGCATCGTTATACAACGAGTATGACTGACTTAGTTTAGTTAGTTTAGAGGTCATGTATTGCTAGAACAGTTTTTTACGACTTTAATTAAAAGTAACTTTCCATGAGGAATGATGAGTTGAACTCAAACTTTCGTTTGGGGCAAACTGAACTTTGGGTCTGTATCCTAACGCTGGGTCAATTTAGGTTTGTTTTAAACTTCAGCAAGATGGTCATAAGATGCGATTACAATCACAAAACTACGCAAATGTGATATACCAAACAAAATAAAGGAAGGCAAAATAATATTATGTTTAGAAAGGGTGAGGAATGATGAGTTGAACTCAAACTTTCGTTTGGGGCAAACTGAACTTTGGGTCTGTATCCTAACGCTGGGTCAATTTAGGTTTGTTTTAAACTTCCGATGATTCCTCGTAATGTAACATAATCTTATCTTTACTTCCTTTGATGGTAGAAACCGAAATAAAAACGTATCTTCCGGTTACCAAAGAACAAAAGAGCTTTGCAAGATGGTCATAAGATGCGATTACAATCACAAAACTACGCAAATGTGATATACCAAACAAAATAAAGGAAGGCAAAATAATATTATGTTTAGAAAGGGTGAGGAATGATGATTTGCAAGATGGTCATAAGATGCGATTACAATCACAAAACTACGCAAATGTGATATACCAAACAAAATAAAGGAAGGCAAAATAATATTATGTTTAGAAAGGGACTAGCTTTTCACCCACTTTTTAGTTAGTTAAAACCACGAGGGTTTCACTGGCGATTATTTTGCCAACAGTCTATGACTTTGTGTGTGAAGATAACAGGTTAAAGAGGCAGAAACAAGAGCAGCACCAGAGCGTCTTTGATACAAGCTTCAGCTCAAATGTCGACTGCGAGACTGACTGAAAATGCTGTACAAAAACCGAGTCTCTCTCTCTCATGATTTTCTCTCTGGTGAAAGGGAAAAAGGGAAGCAAAGCGAGTGTGTGTTAGTTGGAAATATCCAAAGTCAAGTTGAACCGTTAGGGCTCGGCTGGTTGCAAAAGAAAGAGAATAATAATAACAAGAGTGAAATGCTTTGCAAAATACAAGGATGACTATGTACGTGTGGCCAATGCAGTGACATGACAATACCAAAGAAGCTACAGGCAGTGTGCACTTTAGCTATTTTAGCGAAAATATGGAACGATTTGTATGTTCGCTAGAAACGCTACATGAAGCCGATTATTGTATGTACAATTTGTACTTGCTACTGTTGTATTATCGAATTCTCTAGACATTAGTAATATTATTTAAAGTTTAAGGATACTTTCCTCATTCTTAGTTAAGATTCTTAAAAAATAAATCAAGAGAAAGCAAGATGGACGCTAATTTTTATACACATGAATATGTATCTGCAGCTTATATGATATTACATATGATTATGATCCTTTGTAACAAGTGAAAGCTTGTTGTGAAGGAATCGGGAATAGAATTCTTAATAATTTTGTGGTGATTACACAGTTCCAAAGGTGATGAACGATTTTCTCGTGGGTTTTAAGAGGCACTGCAGTAGTATGTAGTTGGCTGCGTTTCCAAGAGAAGCTTGAAGCTATGTTTGTTGTAAACCTAGCCTAACCCTTTTTAAATGGAATCCTGCACAGGTTGTATTAAAGCATTATATGTGTACCTTATGTGAATAGAGGACGATACCCCTTTCTCTTTGTCTTTCTTCAAAGTATAATGTAAGCTCTCTTGAGCAAAGCAAGTATGGTGAGTGGGGGAGAAAGAGTTCATGAGAAAATCATGTTTCCTTTTTTGCCAGCAACCTGCTTTATAAATAACCACCCTGAGCACATCTTTGTTAAGATTCTAAGAAATTCGAGAAAATAACAGAATGCTATTCAAAAAGGTTTGAACTTAAAATGAAACGAAAGCCGCTGTCATGTGCATTTAATACATATTTATAAAAAAGGAAAGTGTAAAATAATATGTCAAAAAGCAGCTTTCCAGGACCATATTGCTTTTTACCTTTTATGTATGTAGATATTTTATCCAGATGAATGGCAACTTGTAAAGGTAGTTGACTTCAAAGGCATTGTCTCCTTTTTAAAGTTTCTTAACCTTATTTAACAGATTGGATTCGCTGGTATGTTTTTGATGGTTTCGCTTTAAATAAAATAAATCCTTGTTACAATTGGTTATGCTGTGGCTGTCTGAAAATTCATGTAGTGTTATTAGATCCTGGATTTCTCAGCATAATTTACTACTGAGATTCTTTAATATTTTATTTCAAAACCCTGCCAGGTGCATTCATGGAAGTAGCAAGGATTTGAATTCTTTGACATTCAAATCCTTTGTGTGCCGTACCATTGTATGCATAGGTATGTAGTTTTAGTATACTACCTGGTATTTCAGTATGAATTCAGCGGACTGAACAAAGGATGTACTTTTAAATAGACATTTGTTTCCTGATCCAACAATTTACGTTAATTTGAAGAATAGTAAACAAATTAATGTTTTAAATAAACATTCGCGATAAATTACTTGTTCGCACCTGGATAACATTCCATTTCAAACTTTTACCAACAATAATATTCCTAATTAAATTAAAAGGAAATAATAATAACTCCTTTGAAATGTGTTTATTGCCTTGTGTTTTAGATTCTGCCTGAAACCAGGTGTCTTCTGAGCCTCATTCTGAGCTAGAAGAAAATTGAAAGAGATTGATAAACCGGTGAAATATCAATGGATTAGAAAAATAAACAAACATATGATTTATATTGTCATTAACAAACAGATGTCATTCAAAATTTTAAATATTAAAACTTACAATTAGAGCAAAAGAATTTTGTTCAACAATTTCAAACATTCATATAACATAAATAGCATGTTTACTTCAGGTGCAAGAAGAATTCGGATTCAGATTAAAGTCATATTAAGCATAACGTATGAAATCGAAATGAAAA
>JAHZNG010000237.1:0-10560 GCA_027744375.1 Orchesellides sinensis
AGTGCATAACACGTTGCATGCATGCATGTGTTTTTGCATAGGAGAAAGCTTGGGCGGGGGTGGATCTATAAAAAACACGGTGTATTTCTCGGGGCACTCCGATACCGGGAGGAAAAGTTTAAATGACTGTCTCTTCTACCAGGAAAGTGAACAACAGAAGGGAAGAAGGATATTTATGCTAATGTATAAAATGTTATAGGCACTTTCCCACTCTCACTTGGATAGTTGGTGTTGGTGTTGGTGGTCAGTCGGCTCTGGAGTGTCCCATCCCTCCTTTCTACAGTCTTTTATTCCTTCTTCTAAAATCGTCTTTTTAACCCACTTCCATCTTCCATTTTAATTGTAATTAACTTTCTCTTTTATTTTTCAATTTGATAACTATAAGTGTGGAGGATGTAGGGAAATTAGGCTCTTTTTTTTCACTTCTTCCAAAATAACTTAAATCTTCCTTGCCCGATTATCTGTGTGTGTTTTAAATTTAAAGTTGAATTTTTGGGGGAAATAAGGATGGAGGAGCAACTGAATCCAGTTTTGATCCAGGTTTTGGCCAAAATACCTGGTCTTAGCTACTTTTCCAATTTCTACTGGAAAGTTATTCACACCGCTGGTAAGTTACTCTTGTTTTATTAGTTACCCGCATTGTATGTTAGTTGGTACATGTTAGTATGAAAATTAAAGCAATTAAAGTTGTAATTATGAATTAAAATCGGCTTATTTGTTTTTGTAGACGCCCGTGCAGAAGAGTATGCCTCGATGCACAACCCGGACACTCCGGCATCTGTAGTACTGGTGTACATGCTGATCTCTTTATGGATTGGGCCACGGCTTATGAAGAATCGGGAGACGCCTAGCTTGGTACGGCCCATGGTTTTGCTGTATAATGTGATTATCATCCATATCAATGGATATCTTGCGGTTTCGGTAAGTGTCCTAGTTTTAATTTGGGAAAACCTGAAGTTGTGGTGTGAAAATTGGATTAATACGATTTAATTTAATAATTTGTGTTTGTTGCAGCTAACTCACCACGTGGTGTCATCTGGATATGATGTAGCTTGTCAGCCTGTGGAGGTGGGTGGCAAAAGTGGGGAATGGGTAAGTACTACATGATAACTCAAAGGATGAAAAATGGAAGAAAGAGATTTTGAAGTTAAGTTAAAATGGTTTAATTGATGCAGGTTATGAAGTTGCTATTTGGCACAAGTAAGAAGTTAGATCGTGCATTTTGTTAAAATTTGGGTTAGATGAAGTTAAAAAAATTATATTTTTATCTGTTTGCAGCTGCCATTATAGCTATGATAAATAGCTGGGTTCATGTATTCATGTATGTGTATTATGAGATGATGGCAGCGAATGTCAAAATACCAACCAAGTATAAGCAGTTTATGACCATTGTTCAAATCGTAAGTTTCATCTTACTTGCTTGGTAATTTTAAAAAGCTCTTGCGTGGATTTTAAGTAACATTTTTTTGAATTGTGTTGTTTATTTAGACGCAATTCTGTTTCACTCTGGTCGTTTGCTCAGTGGCAATGTGGGTCAAAGACTGCGGCTACCCGAAATGGGTTCTTTGGTGGCTTTTCTTGTACATGATGTCCTTCTTAATTTTATTCGGCAAATTTTTTATGGAAACCTACAAGAGTGACAGTGAGCCAAAAGAAGAAACGCACAAGTGTGAAAAGCTAATGAATGGGAACGCCAAGTTGAAAAATCACTACAACAACATAGCCAACAAGAAACTTTCCCCTCTGCATGTCAATGGTGAAATGAAGAAAGAACTAGACTCTAATTGTTACAGTAATGGTTACGTGAGCACCACACAGCGAGTGGTGATAACAACTAAAGCAAAAAACACAAGGAAAATGATTCCAGTGGGGGAAGTACTGAAAAATGGAAACCTCCACAGTGAGATTGACAGTGGAGTGGGTGGTACCAGAAATGGTGTTAGTGAAGACGAGGGAGTATGGGAGTACACTCCAGACAATACTGTTCATATGAATGGAAATGTGGGAGTTATGCGAATACGTTCTCGCAAGTCGACAGGTGGCAAGAAGGCAAAATCATGCAAGAGCAAAGGAAAAGGACATTAATGTTTGAATAGTTTAGCAAGTTCTTTTTACCTGTGCTATAACCAGAACCAGATACTTTTGTTTACGAGTAACATAACAGATAGGATATTTTAAGAATCAAGCAACCCATCGTACTGATCTCATCATAGATAGATCCCTGACTCTTCCAATGCGTACAGCATTCTCAACAATATTTTCTCCAGTTTTAAAGTAGAATTAAAGCGCCATTGGTAACTCGCCAGGGTTTACACATTCTTCCGATAAAATTTAGAATGCGGTGGACGGACTTGTGGTGTTTTAAATCACAATTTGGGACACCACCACACCTGCCTGCAGAGGTCAGGTGTTGTTTTGGCTGATCCCGGTGTTATGGAGATCGCATTCGACTCAAATGATACCAATAATTAAGCAAATAATGAACCAACACACCAACAGCAAAACTTACATTAAGTTTCCAGCATATATAGTAATCCCAACAATTAGAAAGAAAGTCAACAACAGCAGCATTTGAAAGTAAAGTTCAGTTTATAATATCAGAATACAGAGAAGGCGTAAATAGTATTATGATAGTTTTTTTTTCAAATCTACCGGGAAGTTATTAACACATTGCTGGTAAGATTTTATAACTTTATGGGACCTGATAAACACCGCGCGTGTTGTGTTATAAAGAGGTGATTAATTATTGCTGTTTTCGTGCTCGTGTTTCATGTAGATCCCCGTCTGGAAGAGTACCATTTGCTGCAAAACTTGGACACATACCGTCACCTTTTTGTTGATTTTTTTTGAATATATGTTTTTGCTCGTAGTTCGTGAGGAAGCGGGAGGCATGCAGTTTTTTTTGGATCGGGGACTGACCAATTCAGTTTGATTGTAGTGCAAATAGTAAGCCTCTTCATTACTTTCTATTTATATTTAAAACTTTTTTCGCATGCCTTACCTGCTTAGAAACGGTTTTTGCTTGGATTTTAGGCTGAATTCCGGTCACCGTCAATTTTTAATACGATCTTAAGGATTTTTGGACTGATGTAGCTCTCCCCCCTTACTTGAGTCGGAAGCGATCTCCATTACATCTGGATCAGGCAAACCACAACACTATATATCTACAGGTCTGCCTCTGTCCTAAATTGGAGTTTAAAGCTGAAGTTAACAACATTTGAGATTTTAATGGTGAACAATTGTGTAAATCATGAAGAGTTGCTCACAAAATGCCTTTTTTATTGGTTTAATAGTTTAATTTAAATGTACGATTTTTGTAATCTTTTTATCGTCTTTATATAGTATTTTATTAAGCAATGCAAGTCTCAAGAATATGTACAATTTATAGGGTGTAATTCTTGATTTGAAAAGCTTAGTTGTGCATGGAAATTTTTACGTTTTCTGCTCACAGCCATTTTGAACCATGATCTCAAAATCATTTCCTGAAATATGTAGTAAATTAGTTTTCAGCTCAAACGTCGTGGTATCGTTTTGTAACCTTTGTGATGTTTAGTTTGTGATATGTTTCGTTGATATGCATTAGTGAATGGAAGAAATTTGTAAAATGTGATTTGCTTTTTCATGTTAGGTTAATACCGTAGACTATAGATATAGAACTAAAAACTTCCATATTTACTTTTGATCAACAATAAACTTAACAACCTTTCCAGTTTTGTATTTGCGTATGTATGCAAACCGTACGTTTTATAAATTCCTATACTATTTTATTACAATCATTTTATTGGTAAGGTAACAAGAGATTTTAGAAACATTGTGGTGCGAATTGTATCATATGGAATGAACTAATTTTAAAAGCTATGTTAGCTATATATAGCTGTAAGGCAAGCAATATTGAATATATGGTAAATAGCAAGGGTGTATTTATGTCGACCGACGACAATTTTGCAAAAATATACTTAAGTATTACTCTAAATTTTATCATATCAAGTAGGAAGGGACACGATATTATTCCAAAACCAAACCGATGCAGTTATTCCGCGAGCACATAGTTAACAGTGTTAGATATAGAGTAGCATTATTTCAGCCGAATGGCAAATATTTGAAATTGCAGCTATTTAAACGTTAAAACTACACTTCCTATGATAATGGCATTGGTTATTGGCCAAGGAAGTTTTTAATCGTTCTGATTTTTTCTATTCGCCTAGATTCCTCTAATGCTAATTACTATTAATTATGTTTTCCATGATTCCAGTATGTGGTCAATCCTAACACACGTATTTATAAGTCATAACGATTTATGGGGAAAATATTTCTTCAGACAATATCATAACAGTTAAGAAGTATAACAATAACAATTAAATAAAAACTCATATTAGTATATCGATTTCAATATTATTGCCTTGGTGTAGGTTAATTGTACTCACACACAAGTACTGTAAAATATTTAGCTGTCTGAAACTTGTGAAAATGAAGTGTGTACGTTTAAGTAGGTTATGTAAAACTGTAGATAAAAGAATTAGCGTGTGCCCGAAGAAAGTATTTTGTAGACATTATCAATTGTGAACTGAACTTTTTCCTTGTTACACGAACTTAATTGATACCAAAGAAATGTATTTTAGTTAGACTATTTGTTGGCTTAAAAGTATTTTTAATCTCGACATGTGAGAATCGTTTGTAGAATCTTCAATGGCACTTAAAGTTGGGTGAATTTATTTGAATTGAAGAGAAGTATTACTAGTGCGGAAATCTATATTCGACGATTCACCATTCACCTGACGAGGCTGCGGCTGGCATGACCGTAGTAAACTTTTTGGTCTTTCGTTGCTTATAGCTATAAGTGGTCGGAAATACTTACTTAAAATGTTTAATCTACGCTTTTCAACCAAATTTTTCATGGCGTGCATTTGGGAACGCACAGGCTAAGATGTTAAATTACTTTGGTTATATTACTGTATCAGTATCAGTTTAGTATATGCTGCGTAGACTTGAATTTAAAGTTATTTTTGATGGTTTAACATAACATAAGAATTTATACTAAACAGACAATTTTTACGTGAGCTGGAAATATTGTAATATAATGAAAGATTACTGACAGATAACCTACCTTACACTGTTGATTTATATAATTCTTATAGTTCATTATATACAACTATGTAGAATATGATAAAAACAAATAAAAATATAAATGGGCTTTTTAGAATTTTAACTAGGTAATGTGGTTTTGCGCATTCCATAGGGTAAGTACTTAATTTCATGTCATACCTACATATGTTTTAATGTGAAATAAAAGCACATAACAGATAACGGTTCAGTTTCAATCATTTGTTAAATTAAATCTTACGTCGATAGCATAAGTAAGCAAATAAAATATTTACATTTAAAAAATTATGGATCTGGTCACAATCGCAATATGCCAGGACCAAAGCCTCAATCGACAGGAGGAATTATCAATTATGCTCCAAAGCAGGCAAAAAGGAGTTAAATTAGCCATTGGGCAACGCTGGGAAAGCTAAGTGAAAGCATGACAAAATATGGAATGAAAGCAGGAAGGACTCATAACTCATAACTATAACTTTAACGTGGTCCTAACACCCAATCGCTCTGGGCTTCCACCTAGCATCAACATACCATCGGTCAATTAGCATGGGCACGTACTAAATGCAAACAATGATTTATACATGCATATCATGAATCATATGCATTCAATCCACTGAAACAAAATAATCAACAATACGTAAAGCTCAGTCACTGAGCCCAAAACCCTGGAAACCATTTTGGCCTAGCTGTAACACAAATAGTGCAGGCCAAAATGGTTTCCAGGGNAGGGTTTTGGACTCCGTGACTTGGGTTTAAGTACGTTGTATAAATTGAAAACATAGCTAATAGCTATGGTGCAGTCTGCCATGCGAATTTCAGTGAGTAGGTGGGTGTATGCAGTGCAGTACTAGGAGCCTATTTCAAGCCCCCGATTTATAAAAAAAAGTTTATAATTGTATACCCACTGATTTTTTACCAAACACGATCAAATGAGTCAATGGTATGTCAGTCTAGTACCAGGAACGTATATTAACCTTCAAACCCACAAAAGTTAATAATTGTACACTCACTTCTTTTTATCAAACAAGTTTAAGTGAGTGTATGTAGTGTATGGCAGTGTAGTACTAGGAAGTAAATTAACTCCCATACCCACAGAAAGTTTATGATTGTACACCCACTGATTTTTACACACTCAAGATTCAGTGGGTGTATGCAGTCTAGTACTAAGAGCCTAGTTCAAGCCCCGTCATCCAGAAAGTTTATAATTTTCCACGTATAATTCCATTCCACGTACTGATTCTTATTTAATTCCACGTACTGAGTTTAATATAATTCCATGCACGGAGTTTTAAGCCAAGCGGAATTCGTTATTCGATAAGATGATTAAACAAGCTAGTAGATTTTAGACATTTTATTTTTATTAGAGTAGCTGCGGAGCCGATTAGCCATCTTATCATTCCGTGATAAACTATCTTATCAATCTAAAATAACCTTAACTATACAAAGCTAACTACCGTTGGAATTACGTAACTCCCTCAAGCCGCTTAGGTACTACAATACAAACGAACTTGACACACCGTATTAACGACCCGAAAAAAGCTTAGGCCAATACAAGTCGATTGCCGTGAGAATTACTTAAGCCCATGAAACCGTATATGCGACTTTAAACAAATTTCTTATTGGTTCCTCACAAATACCTGAAGGGCACCTAACACCTGGTTGTCCTTCATGTACAGATAAGTTTAGGTCTCGATTGTCTTCAGAATTACGTTATATAAGCATTAGCGGTTTGTGAATTAAAGCATGCAAAGCAGTTTTCGATAACGGCGGCCGGTATACGGAGACCGCCATTTTACGGCGTTTATGACCGACACGATACAGTATCCCAATATTGCTATTGCTACTCCGCCGCTAAATAATGTTAAACTTAAAATTGGTCAGTCAGTCAGCCAGATAATATGCATACATAGACACTTACTACACGCACAGATGCATGCGTTCATTCACGCATAAATATTTACATACATACGTTACATTTATAATATGTATAATATAAAACAACTCAGATGTTCTTGCAAATGCCAGTGCTGGTGGATCACTATATATCTATAGTGTCCATGAAGGCCATTGAGAGATCCGTGGGTGGAAGGTAGTCATGGGTCATGGCCACCAGCTATGTTGAATGTTGACTGTTAATTCAAACATACCAACTGGCAACTGGAGACGATGCTTTTGGAAGACAACAAAATTGGCAAAGAAGCCCACGTACTGGAATCTAATAAATAGATTTTACGTTATTTCATTTTAAGTAAAATTGAAGGTTGAAGAAATTATTATATAAATATGCAATGAATATGATACGAGGCAACTAGGTTATACAGAATTAAAAATGCATACATCATTAGTTTCTGCCTTTGTTACAACACTGTAAATTTATCACGCTTGATCTCACACAATTATACGTTCTTATGTTATATCGTAATAAAAATCATGAAACAAGAGACGAATACATTTATAAGTTTTTAACAGACGAGAGATTTAATAAAGACTTACGTCGACAGCATTCAAAACAAATGGCCTTTGAGAAAGTGTAAAATGCTATTGCCATAATAACAAACAGCGGCACGGAATGCATACGCATCGAACAAAGTTTGAACAAATATTGATATCCATCATCAACACCTTTGCATTAGTATTTACAATTTACAAACAATACTTTAGTCTTAAATAACAGGAGAACGTATTACTCATCATGCATTGCTTAACGAAATTGAAAGATTTACGTATAAATACTCAAGCACAATTACACTCAGCTTACGTGATTACGTCGACTTCTTGACAAAACACCATTTATCTCATAATATGCCAAGAGATTTTTCAAATGTTTCTGATTTTCCAAAGCAGTTTCTCTTCCCGACTTTCTTTGATATTTCAAGGTTACATGTTACATTGTTAACCTGAATTCAGACCAACTTAATCCATTTCTTTCTTAGAGCAACGTGTTTTATTTATGCATGCCCATATCCGTTTATTGCTGAAAATTCGTTACACGTACATAAAAGAAACTGAAAGATAACAGAATGATGGACTACAACAAAATAAACACTTTGGTTCGTCAATCAGATGAGCACCGATGTATGCAAACAGTTAATATTCATTCAGATATATTAATTGCTGAAATAATTAAATCTTATACTGGGCATCATCTGCCTGACAAATGACTGTAGGAAAAAAACAGGGTTCAATGAAGTTCTTACCATTGCTACTGTAACGTTTTGCCATTAGATACAAGCATACCTTTTAAACAATTGTAATTATAAAGCAGGAAAGTAATTTGACTATCTCAGTCCTGATATGGCATTGAGCATAATAATAAACTAATTCTGCTCCCTAATACGTATAAACTGAGAGCCGGTAAACTACTAACATATTTATGGTATGGTACACAAACCATCATCACTAAAAAACGTAACTAACTTCATACACACAATTAAATTATAAATTACTATTTAAATATGGATCACTTGAACTTAACAGTCTCTAAAGTTTTACGCTTTTTGCATAAAAAAGCTGTTTGAAACGAACTAACTAGAAACGTCTGAGAAACAATCAAACTCCTATTCAATTTATCTTGTAACACAACAAACGCTATGGCGTCAACTGATACAATTTTTTAGTTCAGCATGGTATGTCGATCATAAATGTTTCTCCGTTGCTCTTGCACTTGACGCTTCCACTTGCTCTGTTGATGGCCTACTCTGTTGAGCACGCCTCCCGCAGACGTGGAAGGGGGTCCAGAACTAGTCGCCAATATTGTAGTTGAGGATGATGACGCCGATGATCCTGTTGCTCTCATGGGAAGAGAGGTTCTGCCTCCACCCACTGCCTCGTCCTAATCAGTTAACAACTCATTATTCTCTATAATTACATCATGCCAGTGTATCAAAAGCATCTATACAGGCTTACGTCTTCGTTTGTATGCTCCTGATATGCCGTCGTCTTAATCCGCTTGTTCACCAGGGGATCCAGACACATCAAGAATAACATGTAAATGACGAGAAGGGACACCACCCACATTACTATTATGACAACCACCTTAAAAACACAAATTAACCCAGTTAAACTTATTACAACTTCACAAACTCAATCAAGCCAACTTTACAAACCTTAATCTTCTTACCTTGATTATTTGGAGGTTCCTACTTTCATATTTGCACTCACACCTCGGGCAAAACTCCCCCTCTTTCCCTTTTATGTTGATTCCATGTTTTGCAATTTCGGGTAGTACCACAAAATCGCATGTACTGCAATAATACAAACAAATAATTAATCAATAATCCACACATCTGCCTAACACTTTAAATGATCTTTTACCAATTACGTCTCAACTATCTCTTACCATTTATTGGGCGGAGCTGCATTACTAATGTATAACGTACGATTCGACGAATTTGACGGGCTGCCACTAGTATTGTTATTTAAAACTACTTGGGGGTCGGGGCATATGCACTTACACCTCGTGTTGTAGTACTGACCTGTCTGCGCCTAAAAAAACCACACAAGAAAAGATTCATTTAAAAAATAAACCCCCATTTCCAGCCTCCAGCTTATCCACCATCATATATTTTTCACTTACAGATGCACCGGGAATCACTGAAGCTGCCCAAATCACCAAAATCACACTAAACCACCCAACACACTCCGCCAACAAAAACTGCTTCCGATCCATCTTTAAAAATAGTCGCTTCCCCCTTAATTTCCTCTGATCAGCTGATCTACCATCAAAAATGCTGTGAAGACTGGTGGGCTGTGGCAACTAAAAATCTTGGCAGCGTCAACAAGTTCTGGTTTAAACTAGCACACTTCATCCTGAATGTCCAATCACATTATTTTTCTTCTTTCAGTCAGTCAGTCAATGAATAAACACTATGCATGATTCTTTTAATCATACAACAAACCATTTGTCACCTTGTTTTAAATATTAACACACACACAGCAGCCCTAATGTCATGCTTGATATTATAACAACAAAATGTCAATCACTCAGTCACAGCTGATTTAATCTCTCTGTTGTTGAAATAATCACCAGCTGGCCACCAAATCACACAAGCGTCTTATCCAAACTAATCTTCTTATTAATACTTCAAGATAATCCTTTCTTGACAAATAAATGATGATGCGTAATCTATTTGTCTTGTGTCTTCTGGAACAGGTGACAATATGATCTGCTACTGATCTCCCCCTGTCCCTTCGCATTACGCCTATTTGATTGTGTCATATGACAATAAACAGAATTCAAATGTGGCGCGCTCCCTCTGACTCATCCAACTCTCTATGGCTTATTCGGTGTTGCAACAAAGGAGGCCACATAAAATGCATTCATTTTTGTATGCTTTATGCTATGTAGATAAATTGTTCCTTTTTAATCAACATTTTAAATTTTTAATCAGGACGCTGTTTAATTACAATCATAGCTGTATTTGCAGCTTATATTTAGTTAATATAATATATAATTTGGAACAA
>JAHZNG010000238.1:0-10096 GCA_027744375.1 Orchesellides sinensis
CAATAATTTTTTAAAAAGTTTGATCTTTCTCAAGGAAAATGCATGCTAAAAATAAGTAATGTAGAGTTAGGTATTATCTCCGGTGAGCTAGTGAACTCTACTTGAAATTTTAGGCAATGTAAGTTACGCTCCAAGGCTATTTGGCTTTAGCAGTAATGTTGTGATTGTAATAACTACTTTGGTTCACGAATTGAATTTATTTTTTATTACATACCTTTGCTCAAACCAAAGTACATTCAATTGTAAAGGATTAAAAATTATTCCAACAACAGAGGATAAAGCCTTGATGGGGAAATCAAGCCTAAAATAACAAAATAAGAAGGTAATTTCTATTGCATTCGATACAGTGTTAATTTTAGAAGAATTAAAGGAACCCATATGAAAATTCTCATTGTGTATTAGGAGAGAAAATAACTGGAACTTTCAATCTATCAATATTTCACCTAATTAGTAATCCTGGATTTAGCGAGAGGCATAAGTGCACTTATAAGTGAACGTATTTCACCCACCTCAGTAACACACCAAATTAACTGTAACCTAATTGACTTTGAATGGCGGGTGTTATTCTTCATTACGTTAATTTTCCAACACTTGAAAGCAACAAAATGTGATAATATTATTGTACGGGTTGCTTACCATTTTACGTTGCACTTTTTCTTACATCAACGTTTACGTGAAAATTTCTAATTAACCAATATCCTTAATTGCACCGCATACAAAAACTGGACTTTAATTTTGAGCCTACTTCCAGATTTAATGAGCCATTGTTTCCTATACTAGGCTGGATTTATACTTTTTACTATCGGCCGGCCTCAATTACTACCCATGTATGAAAATACATGTGTATGAAGGGAATCCCAAAAAGCTATTCGCTGTAGATTGCAAATAAGCCCAAGTTACATATAAATAACCGACTTCTGTCTGGTACTTTACGTATCCTAAATCCCCACACTAGCTACTGGTCTTTTGATGAAGTCATTTGGTCCAAGGAAAATTGCCTGAAAATCTTTCTCTGAGGTAATATTAAAGAAACTGTAAACAACTTAGTTGTAAACGAGAGCAGCGAAGCAGAATTAACGTTTGATTCTACTTCATATTAAAAATTCACCAGTTTCTAAAGCTCATTTTGCCTTTATATTTGTTTCGCATGAACTATACTTGACTATCAAATTAAATTAAAACTTCCTACAGTTTGTTTAAAACTGAAGAGGTAATAACTGCCAGTTATGTAAAAAAAAAAGAATTGCCAAATAACTTTTGAAAGATAACTCCAAAGTAATAACGGGGATAAAAGGCTTCACGTAATGTTTAAATATTGTTAAGCCCTTCTTTCATTTCCTTGTTTAACCTTTTGTTATTCACAACTTGAGGGTATTGCGGGGGCATGCTGATTATTAATCAGTCCAACTACCTTCTTCCAGTTGTTTTTTATACTTCATATTAGTTTCATTTAATATATATTGCATACTACACCTCTGATTTCATTTCAATACGCTACGTGTTCAACTGGGACCTGTGTGTAGGAGCTACAAGCAATTTATCAAAATCCTGCTGTGTCGACATTGCTACCTATTTTAAACAATGAATGAGCAGATCTTGAAACAGTAGCCGTGAGCTCATCATGCCTATTACTTACCACTGAGAGCTCCGACTTCCGACGGTTGATTACTAAGAAAAATAATAGCATCAGGGCACCAACACCACAATCTAAAAGCTGGCATTGTTTGCATTCTTGAGCAAATAGGATTTTTTTCAATTATGTTTTCCACTAAAAATGTGTTGTTTATTCTTTCTTGTATCGGGACACGCATGTATAGCGACAGCCACATCATTTATCGTAGATTTCCTGGCTAAGGCCATCAAACTATGTATGTTTGTTAAATAAATGTTTGAATTTTACAAAATGCTACTACTTCTTTTGTTGATTGTTATTTGGGAGGCTTTACTGCTGACAAAGTAGCTTGACTTCTTGGCCTTCCTCGTTTATTTTCTCCAGAAGACAATTGTTTTTTTACAATGAGATTTTTCATTCCTTTAAATTGTTAACCATTACCGCTGATGTGGTTATGCATTTATAAAAAGGGACGCGTGCATGTATAATGGGCTACGGTGCGTTGCATAACCAACTCGCTTGAATTATTGCTGTGAGTGCATCATTAGCTGACCTTCTTTACAGAAGCTGACATTTCTTATGTCTATAAGAGTTTTCGGGTGCTGCCACTTATGTTGCAGAGAACACTTATGCCACAGAATCATTACTTATGCCTTGTTGTTCTGTTCTTTGTCCCTATTATATTTATTTGCTAGAAACGCCTGCGTTCCTTCAATACTGGTAGTACATTCAGGCATTTCAGCTCCTGTCAGAGGCAGCAACAATGCACTTTATTATTTAAATGGGTTTTCTGTGTGACTCTGTATTTTTCCTGGTGTTCATTCATTCTTTTCATTCATCTCCTTAAAAGTCTTTGTTTTAAATTGAAATTTTTACGTGCACTTGACATAATGTGTTTCTCTAACCTCATCTTTATTTTCAAAGGTAGTCTGTTGTTTGATATATTGCCGATGATAAGGGATGACGAGGATTGAAAAATGCATGATTAAGTAAGCTTTTCAGAAAAAATTACTCAGGATTCCAGAGTCTTGGTGAAAACGTATCAAAAAGTAGATTAGTAGTTTAGATTTTCCTCCCTGTAGTCTGCACGGTATATATTTTTAAATACTTACTTTCAAATTCATTTCCATATCATACGAATGGTATAGGGACTGCGTAGAAGCTTCTGTGTGTTTTTCATTCTTTACGGGCTGTGACGTGAAATAATTTGAAATGAATGGGGCTATAGCAATTAGTAAAGAATTTTTACTACATAGCGGCATCGGTGTACCTTAATGGGCTCTAAGCAGGTGATGGCTACTGGGTGGCAGGTTGTCTACTTATCATGTTAATGTTTTTATGAGTTGTTCACCACAAACAATTCATATTTATGAAGGAATTTTCAAATAATCGATGGTATGCGCAGCAAATAAATCGACAGCCAAAAAATAAATGGTGGTTTAAGGTACAGAATATAAATAAAGCAACATTTAGCAAGAACTATGAGCCAGAAGTCTGCTACAAGAGCCATGATTAAATGAAATCTGTACGTTGGTATTTAAATACAAATTTATTATGTAGTACATGTAATTTCTATCATTTATGCAATCAACTAATTTTTTAACTTTATTTCAACTTGAAATTAAATGGCGGCTAATTAGTTTTAAAACATTGTTAATTATTGTCAACTTCACGCATTACGACTTTATACTTAAATACTTTGATTATACATATACAAAAATACTATACATACACTGGAGTACGTACTTAAACAACATTGTTGAAAAACTATAGCTTTGGCACTAACATTTTGAGCTCGTTTTCTACCTAAATTCACTCAATTCAATTCAAATACCTGATTTTTGTACCTCGTAAATGATGCGTTCCTCTTCTTATATTAAGGACTCTCGTTAACTCATACTCAAAGCCAAGACAATTAATATTAAATGTGACAAAGATCCATAAATGCTAATTTTGTCGACGTGCATGTTCTGGAATTTTACACTCCAGTAGCTAGACTGTCCTTCGAGCTACACTCGGCACTCTTTCAGTTAGACTTAATTAAAAATTTCGATGATTCAGCTATTCCATAAACTTTTAGTACACTCATGCAAATAGCCATGTAGTAGCTTTAATGAATCAAATACACTCATTTCATTGCTTGTCGTTTTTCTGGCATGAATTCATGCCTCAATGTAAATACTTTAAAGCATTTGCTTCACATTACGAGAAACTACGCGCTGCTGATACTACGAATTTATGACCATGAATAGTCCACTAGGAGAACCAATCACTTCAAAACATTTCCCAGGGGAGTCAGTACAAAATTTTTAATGCATCAGGCAAAAGTCCTGATTACATATATAGACAAGTACATACATACATATGGACAAGTTAGTCATACGAGAATGCAAAAGATCTCATATCTGTAATTAAACGAGAAATGACTTCTCTTCTCAAGTTCTCGCCTCTTCACTCAGTCTTTTTTTTGGATTTTCAAAGGATCAACTAACTGAAGCTAGAAAAGCGCTAGAATTGTCTTCTTTGTGCAATGAGCTTTCTCCTTTCTCTCATGGACGTGCAGTGTACATTAGTATAGTCTAATATCTCATATAGTACATACATACATGCACACTTTTTAGATTCATTTTTTGATAGTATAAAATTATGCAAATGGGCAAATAAGCCTGTGGCACACTTGCTCACATTTGGCTAGAAAACAAAAGAGACGCTGACTAAGCATGAGGTCTAACTAACCTAACCAACATTACAACCATCTAATCCATAAGAATGAAAAGCTGTGATCAGACAAGTGTTTTGCAATGGGGAAAGGTGTCCAGGGTATAATTTATGTTCTGTGATTTTCACAAAGAATCCTCCACAGAGGTTGTATCCCTGGGTATACTATAGAACCCACGTTGCTGTAATGTGTTAACCATCTCAAGTTACCAATTTTAAATGTGGAATACAGAACTACCCACATCGATGCTTTCACGAGTGACTAAAATGTTCTCATAGATAAAGTATATACATAGTTTTAAAAAGTCAAGGTTCCTTCGTTAACAGTGCAGTAGGAATGAGAGCTTTATCCTCTATACGTTTATGACATATTCTATAATGACTTCCTTATATGGCATTCCTATATCAAAATATACAAAATAAGCAGAAGTAAACGTCGGGAGATAGGAGCACAGGAAAAATTATAAAGCTTTCCAGTGACCGAGTCAGAATACGTTTTGAAATGGACCAAATTCGAGTGTGTTCATGAGGCGCACACACAGTTTCTATATTCATCTTCTACTTTACCCACGGTATTACTCCATATGGCATTAATGTGAAATTTACACACTTCTCGCCTTGTTGTTGTCTCTTTCCACTTCAGGCGTACCTCTAAATGTGTGTATGGCATATACAGTGTCTATATAAAGACTGCAACTTCTATTTAAAACATCTTGTATATACAGAAGTACACGATGCCGAATACAATGACTGTTTTTCTCTAGTTCAGGAAAAAATACAGGAAGAGTTGGAGCGTCACTGGTTGCTTTCACACTTTCCATAAAATATGAAGCCAAGTAATAAACCCCACTTCTTCTGTCTGTTGTAGTTCATCTTTCACCTTCACAAAGTATTTACTTTAAACAGTGCATGTGAGCAGCTAGCAAACAGTTTATGCTTTTTTATGTGTTTGTATGCGGTTATCATGTCATATGGCAAACTTTTCAAGAAGTTACTTAAGGTCATTGTTTGTTATTCAGTTATGACGCGTGTATGACTCACTACTATATATATTCTCATTCTCACTGGCTGCACCATCAACAACGTAGTACCAAAAGCATAAACTTTATTGGCACAATAAAGACACATGTAAAAACTATGCTATAGAATGATGCACAGTAGTAGGGTTATGTCCATTTGTAAAAAGCCATGAAAGGAAAAAGGAGAAGGACAAATAGAGACTCATAATTCACACGCCATAAAGTTCAAAGCTACACATAAAGCTAATAATTTTAGGTGGCCTATAAAAAACTCAGATGTGTGAGAGAATAGACGTGGACACTTGTGTGAGTAAACTTTTTTTTATACAGACGTACACATGGTGTTACACAAACAAACTCACACATACTTTCGCTGTATAATATTTCCATGAGAAAACAGTAAAAATGCTGGAGAGAGAATCTGTAGTAAAATGGATTATGGAATACGGAGGGCTAATGTCTTTGACTTGTTGGAATGGGCGTGGAGAGAAGTAGCATCTGTGGTCGCATTTATTACTACACTCCATAAGATTTACCTTTTTTCATTCTTTTGTGGTTTTTCCCTGAAAATGCGTATGTGTCTCATAGATTAATGGGAAAAGTTAACACTAGCCTGTATAATAATAATAAAAGATTCTAAATCATATTAACCGTAAAAGACAAAAAATAGGCTGTTGTAGTTTGTTTTCTTGTGTTATTTTCGTTTTCGTTTGGGTAATGTATATATGGATACTTGTACGCGACAAGTATTACAGTGTAAGTATTTTGCTTTTGTGAGGAGACAAAAGCAAACTGTTAATGGTCCATTTATGCTCGGTATTATGAGCACAAATAATGGTATCATCACACGCCTAAGATTGATTATTCAAATAACAAAACAGACTTCCCTTAGATTTGGTGTCCTTTTGTAGGTTTTATTTACACTGAGAGAAAGAGTGTGAGAGAGGGAGAGAGCTATTAAAATTTACTGCATGTAGGAAACCAGTCGCATAATAATAATATAATTTAAAGATGTGTTTGTATGCATAATGCTATATTACACGTGTGTGCCGTATCTCATTCATTTCAATTTTAAGACCCAATAAACACAAGAAAATAATTTGCTGCTTTCCTCCTGTTTACGGTGTAGCAACAGGGAAGATTTAATGATATCATCTGCGTGAACATGAAATGTTGAGCAGAGGAATGTGGACAATGTAAATGTAAATGGTGTGGGGATTGAGTGAGGAATGCAGAAGAATCTAGGTTTGTTTTATGTACCATACTGTTTCAGAGACATTTTTGTTAACCTCAGGTTGTTTGCATATGCTACATAATATAATTTAGTGCCAAAGGAATCATGTCAAGGAAGTCCCATATAAAAAGTAGTCATTATCGCTCAGTATAATTTGTTCCTTAATGTTATGACATTCCTACAATAACTACTTTAAACCAAAATGTTTGCTCTGTGAGAAAAAGATTGATTGGTTCGCTCAAGAATAACGAAAGAAACAAGAACAAGATAAATTGAAAACGAAAGTATTATGAAAAGGACTATTTCATTATTTGTTAAAACAATTTCGTGCAATGTCGAAGGAAACATGAATTAAGTTGTATGGCACAACCCCCCAATCGTATTAAGTCGTCCAATACATGGTATCATACATAATTGAATTTTTGTCCAAATCAAACAAAAACAAACTATTTAATTATAAACCTTCTCATATATCCTTTACAGAACTTGGGCTTTGGTACCCACTCCAAAATTATTTTCCCTTTCCTACATTCAACTTCCTAGAAAAATTATATTTTCTCTTTTAGCATACGTTTGATCAAACCCGAGTGATGCTAAACGTATGTGTCATTTCAATTTCTTCATCCACTTGGGAAAACTAGTTATGGATGTAGTATTGCAAGGAGCACTTCTCCAGCTGCAAAATAACAACGTACGTTTATATTACGTTGTAGCCGCATACTCTTCTTCTTAGTTTACTTGCCCATAATATTATTGTTTTTATTCAGAAGAGTATAGAACAGGAGCGAGAGTGTAAGTGGGGGTGTCGTAGTGGCAGTGGCTTTTCTGGCTGCCTCGTTCATTTGACAAATTATTTGGTGTAAGGTGTAGGATGTCCTTTACCATTAATTTCTCCAAGATGGAAGTGTCAGACTATTCCCAAGAGTGGTATTCACAGCTCCCTGTTCCTCTACTCTTTTATGTGCCCTATTACTTCACCGGATATAGCCATTACAGTCGTTAATGCCAGCAGTAGTAGTAAGTAAGTTGGCTTTTGTGTGTGTAGGTATGACTATGACATGTGATACTGTATATGTATGTGCTAGCTAAAACACAAGAAAGACTATTCACCAAAAATGCTTTCTCCTATCTTCCTACCATTTAAATGACTTATCTATCCAGTATTCCACCATTAAACGTCTAGCATGGTACATTCGGTACGTAATCAAAGATCCATGTAATTCTTATCTACTAGTTTTAATGGAAATTGCAGTGGCGGAGACTTAGCAGGCAACAAACGGTTACTCCAATGGTAACTGTACATAGGTATATGCAAGTCAGAATGAAAGTACGGATAATATTTTACTTAGGCGTGCTCTAGCGTTTTTCTCCGCTACGTCAAAGAATCTTATTTACCTTGTATTCAGCGTGTCTTCCAATTTCCTGAAAGAAGGTTTTTTCTTTAGACTTCCTCTATTCTTTTGTTTCATAACTGCAGCTATATACACATACAAAACTGTTCCCTTACATTGGATTAGCAATTGCAACAAATTAATATTTAGTTTATATTATGAACTGTAGCAGTTATGGTTGTGTGGAGTGGAGACGAAAACTCACTGTAGGAAAGCTGCTCGGTTCACACCACACAATACCAGATGCTTTACTAGGTTTTAGCTAGAACCGGATATAAATAAAGATATTGTAAGGCGAGGGTTTTTTCAATAGAAAGCTTGCACTAGACACATGCTTTTTTATCCTTATACTAATTCCGCCTTTATCCTTTTACTTATAATGACTTGACTTAGGTCACATAATATATAAAATCCAATTTGAGGCATAAGTCTTTCTCAGCAACAAAGGCTCTTTTCTTTTCGAAGACTCTCTGTTTATTCTCTCTTGCAAAAAATGTGTAATTTGACTTTGTTCATCTATTGGAGAATGACCTCATTATTTTTAGGATATGATCATAAATATGAAAGAGGTGGAGACTAGAAAAAAGAAAAGAAAGAAAGGCTTACCATCAAAGTATAAAAAGATAAGAAATGTAGCTCATTAAAATATCTTATGAACCATCTAAAATTCACAGAAGAAGCTAGTGTGTAATAAGTAGTAGTAACATTGTAAGATGCTTTGTAGAGTGTCTAATGTTGGCTTAGTGGTTTGTCGGTTGTGTGGTACGGCTTCGGGGATTAGAAAGAAAAAAAGATAAAGTGCACAGCACCGTGTGTGTATGATCTTGAATTAACTTGATGCACCATTAATCTAGACAAGTTTTTATCTCCCTTCTCATTTATTTCCTTAGGAAATGGGGTTTTCTATTATTATTACTGAATTCTTTGTAATTTCCCCAAATAATAGTTTTCTAAAGGTGTAAAAACCCGGTTATGTGAATTCATGATGTTCATAATACTTCCGAGGAATATACGTTTGCTTTTGTTACTGAAGAGTGTAAACCGATACTGCTGTAATATGACACAAATCAATGTAAGAATGGATATACTATGGAGAAAGTCATTACTAAAAAATATTTTCATTACTTACCTGATTCGTTTCTTTTTCCAAGTGCTTTTACGTCTAGTGACAGTGGTTCTGTAAACGTAGACGATTAATCTTGAATGAATGTAATTTTCTGAATTGATGATAAAGTAAAAGTTTTTAATTGCCGTGAATGGGAATTTATTCCGAATCAAATAATAATTATATCAACCAAACAGATACATACTTTTACCCAGTCTTCTAAACTTACAATAGATTATTCATAATTCATACTTGCACATAAAAGTATTTTATATTGAAGATTGGGTGTGACAAATTAGAACTTATGAGGTTCCGTCCCAAATTGAAAAGTTCGACTTTGCTTTGTCTTTTCCAAACAGCTTTTCCATACTAAAATTGGGGCAAGGTTTTGATGTTCCAAAAGTACTCGTATTACCAGACAAATCTTTCCTAACTACCTACAAATTACGGAGTGACTTAAATACTTTAGTTCAGTGTCACGTTTTAATTGGAGGCTGCATATAGTAACCCCAGAGGAGAATGAAATAAATTAATGCTTTTGTTTGCTGAGTCTGGCCTTTATTTAACTTCTAATGTTATAAAACTTGAAAGAGTTGCGGGTACCTAAAATGAGTAAACGAACGGTATTTTGAGAAGGGAACTATAATTGCATTTACAATAATTGCAAATGAATTTATGTGCATGTTGACAAGTTATGTTATATAGAAATAGCATAAGTCTAGACTGATATAAAGATCACATTGAGAACCCAAATTCATGTCAGTCACGCTATAATTTGCAAACTGGGACAGGACACCGTAGAGCTAACATGTATTTATAAAATTGCATTTTTCAAACGAAACGGTTTAATTCGTACAATACTTTTTACTGCTGGCTAAATAAAATGAATGATCCACTCAAAGAATCACTTTACAGATTTCGATTCCTTTATTTTGCTAACCTTTACAGTTGTGAGTTACAACTACTAAATTATACTCTGCAAAATTGGGGTGAAAAACAAAGTGATTACCCTTAGTT
>JAHZNG010000239.1:0-16724 GCA_027744375.1 Orchesellides sinensis
TTATGAGAATGAGTCTGTCCCAATCAAGTATAAAACTAGTTAGTCAGTTGTCAATATGGCATAAAATCAAAGTTTTATTGTCAATATTAGCAATCAATTACAAGGACATGAAAACTAAAATAGTCTCAATATATGTATACTTTTTTAACTCGTCAATACTTTATACATAAGCATAGTGTAAACCTATGAATTTTATCTTGCCTTCTAAAATCTTTATTTTTTTTGTATTACACTTTTAAATTCTGCTACAAAAAAATGATTATCTATCCCCGTTCGCCACACTTACAAATCGGTGTTATAGTTATTGTCAATGCACTACTGGTAACCCTATGTTCCTCCAAACCATACAACTCTGTTTCTGAGCTGTGGGAGGTGGAGGAGGAAGACGGGGTACATGCCATATTCAAGCGGGGCTCCTCTTCCGCAGACTCTTCAAAACAGTCAAAAACTACAACTGAAAAACCAGGAGCAACTAAAAGTCAGACAGAACATCGAAGAGAGTGCAAACCTTTGGATCCCAAGAAAAAGAAAATGAAAACTTGTAAAAAGCTGGGAAACTTTCCTGTTGAGAATGAGTGTCGTGTTTTCATGAGTTGCATAGAGTGAGTCAAACTATTTTTAAACCTTTGAATACAATATAGCGATTTTAAAGTTAATTGTTATGTCCCTTAATACATAGGAGTTTGATTGGAAAACCTCCGATTCCAGCTTGCTGCCCTGCTGGACTCTACTTTGACCATAAGTTGAGACGCTGCGTTGAAAAACGGGAAGCTAAATGCAAAGGTATAAGTTTAACAAGTAAATTAGTATGTATAACAACTAACAACTAATATAAGTATGTATTTTGAATCTTTATTTACGAATTATGTAAATAGGCGTCTGTCCAGAAGTCGGGATAAAGTATCCAGACTGCTACAACCCTTACGGTTGGCTTGAGTGCACATCCCTAAAGATTCCAGAGGAAAAGGCATGCCCTGCAGACCACCGATTTATGATATACAACAAAACATGTGCATCTTTCCAAAAGGAAGTTGATGAGATTCAAGGATTAGATCCGGATATTATAAGTCAAATCCTTGAGGGCTACGAGTTTCCCGACTTGGACTTTGGTGGTCTGAATGCAGGTGGAAGCACCACAGCGAGTAGTGCTGACGGAAATAGTTCCGTTAATTCCACGGCGTCACCTAATGACGGTTCTACCACTTCGTCTCCTATTGAAGGATTTTCCACTGCCTCCCCTAATAACGGATCTTCCACCGCCTCCCCTAATGACGGTTCTTCCACTTCGTCTCCTAATGATGGCTCTTCCACTGCGTCTCCTATTGACGGTTCTTCTACTTCCACTGCGTTACCGACTGAGGGTTCAACTACACCAAATCCAGAGGGGGAAGGAGGCCAGCAAGGACGTGCATTGGCTTCTTCGAAAGGTCGCAGCTTTTCTGAGAAATGGTCTTCTACTGATAACTTGGAAGAGGACGAAACGACATGTAAGCCGTTGCATATCTCTGGAAGGGCGATGGTGTATTGCGAGGAGAAAGGAAGATTTCCCATTAAGAATGAGTGCCGCAGATTTATCTACTGCTCGGAGTAAATTGTCTTAACTCTTTTAAACATCCCTGTTAAAATTTTGGTGCGTTTAACAATGATTTATTTTTATGCGTAGGGTTGGAAAGGCTCCAATTGTCGCTTGTTGTCCTCGTGGAACGCACTTCGGCCACAAGCTAAGACGCTGCATGGAAAAGGAAGATGCTCAGTGTACAGGTATGATATTTGTGGAATGGGCGTGAGATGCAATTTATCTACGCAAAATAGTTTCATGTGTACTTTCTTTTTAAATGCATATAGACGTTTGTCCATCTGTTGGGGTCAAGTATCCTGATCCAAACAACTTCAATGGTTATTTGGAATGTACTAACAAGGGGATTCCTGAACCGTTCAAATGTCCTGAGAACCACGTTTTCGATGCAGATGAAGATAGGATGGTGTGCGTGCCAAAAGGCGAGGTCGGAAGTACCATATCATGGCATCCTGAATTTAATGATGACAATAACATATCTGAAGGGGATTAAATAAGCTCCTAACAAACTACTTCATTAAAGATTACACATAGAAAATCCCAACCATATTATAACAAATTTTAAATAAAGTTTAGCCCTTGACAAGTTTTATTCATCGTTGATTTTATTACTTTTTCATTTTTCAACAACAAACGCCACACTAGGTTTTTAATATTGATTAAACTGTTTGGAATTCTTAATTTGGCTCTCATCCTCAAATAAAATCATCCGATATGATAATTATCATCATAATTACATACTAATTGTTATAACAAGTAATACAATAATAATTATGGTATTTCGTTTACTAATTCACACGGCTCGGCATACATTATTATTGTACATGATTATAACCTTTATTTTACTTAAGTTAATGACGACATTCTGTTTTTATACATCATATGGTAAACCTTGTAGTTCCGTTGTGATGTGTCCATTATGAATTTTCATTCTAAGCGAAATAATTTTACCAGACAATCATCTTCTTCGTTTGAAAGTATGTATGTATATTGTGGTGTATCATGCAGATCTTGCTGCTTTAAAAATCTTTGCTTATCATTAATCACTCCGTAAAGCCTACCAAGCATAGGAGGGTGTATATAGCATGCTATCCTACTAAACCATTAATTACTTACATTTACAGCTATTTAAAGTCAAATATTCACATAAAGTCCAACATAAGTCCATAATATTCACAAAAGTCATTCAAAACAAATCAAGCTTAGCATTAATTTATTAATTATGTTTCTTAAGTTTCATGAACAAAATGAATAAAATAATAATACATATTACAGTATTTACCTAAATATGGCTAATTCATTATTAATTATGCGATATGTACACAAATTATCTCTAATGAGTTTACCAATCCAAGATCAAACGTTTATTATTATGCAATACAATAAATGACATATTGATGCATAGTAAACTCGCTTTTTAACATTGTTACAGTCATCAATTAAAATGACTAACGCTATATGGTTAGTAAACGTTACTTTTATTAGAATTAACTCACCAGATGCCATTAACTTGAAAGGATAGTTAGAGCAGTCATTCACCGAACCGAGTCATAATAAAACTAGCAATCACTCAAAAATCATATAACAAATTAACTCATCAAATTCGTTGGTAAAAGTAATATTGTTGAGAAAGAAAATCACAACAAAGAACAACAATGCACGCAACCACATTCTCTCACTGTACATAAAACAATACAATGCCCACTTTTAACATTTTAAAACAATATTTTCTAACTATTTTTATCCTACATACGTTTATAGAATTAATAAAACTATAATAGCCTAAAACATGACTAAATTATAAAGCCAAACTTAACTGATTATATATGTAGGTTTAGTATACCAAATTAAATATTCATTGTCAGAGCATCTAAAGTCCAAACATGAATAATTTTAATCTATTAATTGACTAACTCAGCCTACGTCAGTTCATTGTTTTGAAGGTCATTTTCATTGGCAGAAGAGTCGGATGATGAGATTGAGGATGAAGCTCCTCCTACACTGGAGTGAGGTGACTGGGGTGCTGAAGTGGACAATGGCTCAATTAACTCTGGAGAACTTTCTACACTATGACTATTGCTTGAGCTCTCGGCGGAAGCCGACTGTGACTCATCTGACAAACCACTACTTATGCTGCCGCTATTATTGTCTTCATTGCTATTACTCTGAGGTGGGGGTGGAGTTGTTGTGGTGGTGGTTGAGGTGGAAGGAGTAACAGTTGTAATTTCATCCTCCGATTTCACTTGTGGAGCTGGAGTAGTTGTCGTTGTTGTAGTAGTGGTGGTTGTCGAAGGCACTTGTTCAGTCGTGGTGGTCACCACCTCAGCACTTCTAGACTCCTCAACGGATGACTCCACTGACCCAGAACCGGATGATGAGGAAGAGGCACCGGGTGTCTCAATGTCTTCGCGGTTGTCTCTAAGGTCTCTGTTTGAGAAATCGCTGGACTCGTCACTACTAACCTGTTCAGATGGTTCTATACGTCTAGTAGTCTCCTCTCTAAGGCCACTTTCTCCAGACGAAGCAAGGACTGGAACAACTGGAGCAGTTTCATGTTGGGCAGATGATGTTTCATCGTTGTTGGCTTGTTCCACTGATGCTACATCAGGGGTTGTGGTAGTTGCAGGGGTGTCATCCTCATGTTGAACGACCAACTTCTCCTTATCTTTTCCATCACTGCTTCCATTAAGGCTTGCCACCATCTCTACTTCTGCATGGACAGGTTCGGCATGAGTATTGTCCTCCGTCACAGTTTCAACATAATTTACGTCAATGTCGTGAACCAAACTTGGCGGACTTGTCGTTGTTGCTTCCACTGAAGAATCATCATTTTCAACTGATCCTGATGCCGAGTCAGACACTGGAAATTCGTGACTTTGTTCACCAGAAGCGGATGAACTAGATGTGCCAGAAATGTTGTTGTTATTCTCTTCTGGAGATTCCAAGGCCTCTTGTTCATGTGCAGTTTGTGTCACAGCTTCACTCGACGCACCATTTTCTGCTGATGTAGAAGTCACAGATACAGTTTCAGGCTTTTCATCGGCTGTCTCAATGGAAGCAGCAGTCTCTGTAGCATTTTGTCTTACAACTGGAATAATACTAACTTCCTCTCGCTCCCTGGAACTTTTCCTGGAATCTTCATCATTCTCAGACAGACTTTGGTCTACAGTACTTTCCAATTCAGTAGAGAATAATCTTGGTGCTCTATTTCTGTTTTCTTCTCCCGCAACAACAGCTTCAGTTGCCGTTTCTTCCTCTGGACTCTGAGTACCATTCTCTCCTTCGGTTACCAAGCTTTGGGATCTAACCTCGCCATTTTCTCGAGGGCTTTCTACTACTTCTTCTGAAGAGCCGGAAATTGACCTTCCATGCTCTTGCTCATCACTTGCTGGAAACAACGGGTTCCAAAGAAGCTTGTGTTGTAGTAGTTGTAGAACTCACTTCAATGGCTGGGGTGGCAGAAGTCGTTGTTGATGGAGCAGAAGATGAAAAGCTAAGTACGTCCATTGGGGTAATATGAAGCTGTTCCTGTTCAGTAGAAGATCTTTCATTTTTGTCGACATTCTCCACTTGTGGTGTCATCGTTGTAACTGCATCCTCACTCTCAGCAACTGCACTGGTGAAAGTTGTTGCTTCTGCTTCAACGGAAGCAACAGGAACTGCTTGTGCTTGTTGGTGAGAATCCTGCTCACTCTTAGTCTTCTGAGCTGTTTCAACTTCAATTGTACCTACAGTGGTTTCCACGTTCTCTTCCGAGGTAGGTAGTTCAGTGGCTGCAACTGGATGTACTTCCTCCTCGTGTGATTCAGGTTTAGATTGTTGTACAACAGGAACTTGTTCTTCCTCCTGCGTTGAAACAACTTCAGTAGGTTTTACAGCTTCAGCTTCCAACTCAGATCGGGCTTGTGTTCTAGTTATTTCCTCCTCCTGGACTGGGACGGGTTGAACAGTTGGATGAACCTCTTCCTCAGATGATGACAAGGGAACGTTATGCACATCCTCTTCCTTTACTTCTGGAGCAACTGCTTCTGTTTCTTGCTCTGCTGAAATGCTTGGGAATGTGGTCATTTCCACCGTCTCGTTTGATCTGATTTCATCAGAAGATGATTGCTGATTAAGAGGAGCTTCCGTTGTTGTTGTTGTTGTTGTAGTTGTCGTAGTAGAGGTTGTTGTCTCTGGCACAATTAGAGGAGGTAGATCATGTTCATGGGACACAGTTTCCTCGGATGATGTTTCTGAAGGAGGCTCTGTTGTTGTTGTGGTGGTGGTGGTGGTAGATGAGCTCAAAACAATAAGTTCCTCCTGGTCATGGTGTTGGGAAGCCGGCTCTGTTTCAATGGGAATGCTTTTTTCGGTGGAATATTCATGTTCCTCGTGCTCATGTCCAGCAGGGATTTCACTGTGGGAATGATCATGTTCTTCCTCATCTTGTGTTGGAATCACGTCAGTAGTTTCAGGTTCTGCAGAGGGCTCAGCAGGTTCTTGGGAGACTTGTTCTGGTTCACTAGTCGGTTCATCGACTTCCGGTTGGATCGGTTCAGGTTCAGCAGATGAAGAGCTCTCTGAGACAATTTCCGGCAGTGGCTCTTCACTTGTTGTTGAGGAAGATGTTGAGCTTAATTCAAACAACGACCTGCATGTCTTTTTATCTTCATCCAAGTAATACATGCTCTCATCACAAAAACAGTAAAAGTCCATTGAGACATAGTCATAAGAGCAGTTGTGAGAGCAGCCGTTATTCTTGTTGTATTTGCAATGATTCACGATTTCTATAATGAAAAAGAACATCATAAGTAAATATGAATTCTTTGAGCAAATAATAATCGTGCCGGAGAATGAAAAGAAAGACAAGGTCGTGACAATGGTTTTATGAAATGACATGACAGATAAACGTAAATATTTTTTACCGTTGGACATAATCCGTGTGATTTGGTATTGCCCGACGGAAGTCACGTTGGAAAGAATAGGTTGAAGATTCCTGAAGCTTATGGATTGGTCAGCCCAACCGATTCGCATTTTTACGTAGACACTTCCAGGTCTGAAATTTTTTAAACAAAGTTTTGTGAGGATAAGCTTCGATAAATTGGCCAGATTTGCTTAAAGCTAATCTTAAACTTACGTAAACTCCATGACGCGAGTGTACACAGTATTCAACCCAGCCCTAGCCTTCAGGGTATCTTTTACCTACAACATGCACATATAACATGATATATAATTATTTTGTTAATTTTATCATTTACATTTTAAAAACTGTTTTGTAATTATAAAAAATATACTAACCGCATCTTGAATCTCTTTAGCGAGCTCTTGGAATCTTTCACTTGTTTTGTCGTTCAAAGCAGCCTCGTAATTCAAATCAGTGATTCCAAAAGTTATATCGGCAGCCATTGGAACTTTACGCAAGAAAAAACAAATAATTATAGAATGCGTGCATAAATTGAGTTGGTCAACAGTTACAAATTTTAATTTAAATGGAATATGTTTACTGCATACTAATCGCCTAAAGACACAATCTTCGTTGTGTAATTAACTGTCAAATCTTGAAGGTGAACCCAATATCTTACCATGCGAAGCATCCATTGGTACACTGGGCGGCGTATTAATCGTTTCCGTACTCGAGGGTAATGCGCTGTCAGGTTGGCTTGATGAAATAATATCTGCGGAGGAGGCTGATGATGAAGTTGACCCAGGTGTGGTCCCTACAACGCTTTCGGTAAACGTATTTGGCGACTTTTGAGGGATTAGACCAACTGCGAATGGCAAGATTAATTATTAACAACCAATTTCATAAATTAAAAGGGAGAGAATGGCAAAAGGTCATTGTAATGTTTCACATTTACTTCCAGCTAATATGGCCACAGTGACGATTGTCGCCAGGACGGACGCACCAATCAGCCAACACACGTATTTCTTCCATCTCGACTCTTTCCTTTTGTCTTTGGTCACGTACAACTTTTCACTTCTTCTATTTGAAACCGAATACGTGTAAATGATTTCTTTTAAGAAAAAAATTTACGTATCTAGCATTGTACGTTACATTACCTTAAGAATTTCTTATGCTGATTGACAGGAACAAAGTACTCATCCATATTGTCATACGGACCAAACTCTGGATTTGGTTTGTCCGGGATTGTATTGAGGATGTTCATATTTATCAGTTCTGGATTGACGGCTTCATTTAAGTGTACCTCCGTATGGTGATTTCCGTTACCAGCCATATCCCCTTTACCGTTGTCTGTTGCACCTGCGACGGCTATCGAAATTGCGCCATTCTTCCCATTCTTTTTTGGCTTCTCTTCAATCGGGGATTGGTCTTGATATGCTTCATTGACAAAGCCAACAGTGACTGTGACATCACCTCTGGGCTCGGGTGTTTTCTTCCCGCTGTTATTCTCTCCTCCTCCTCCAATGGATACACTGGTCACTCCAGATTTATTGTTGCTGTCAACGCCATCACCTTTTGACCTCATCTCACCACCACCACCTACCCCATTCGCGTAGGGTGAGGGTGGAGGTGGTGGAGAGTCTTGTATTGGGATTGTTATGTCACTTCCACTTGACACACTCATCTGTAACAAAAAATGTAAGTTCCCATCAGTAAATCATGTATACCTTGTTATAGAAATGGTAATTGGCTCATTATATAAGCTGTCAATGTTTTGAAATGGAGTGCAAATCTCGTGTCGGCATCCATACTTTTGATCATTTTTCTTATGTTAAGCATATCATACATAAGTTTCTTCAACCGTGGTCTTAAGATTGAGATAAAACCTAAACGTAAAACATAGAATTCCTAAGCTTACACGCCAACTTGCTGCTGCCGTGATGATCATATCGGGACGGGAGTGACGCAACGCAAATATCTTTTTAAATCCATTGCCCAAGCCCTGTAAACAACTGCATCATAACGCATACCGGGTTTGCCTACGAAGCCTCACAGGCTTGCTCTAATCCAATATGTCATGTTTTACAACTACAGTTTTGCGTTTGCCGACCTGCAGCTAGCCAAATGCAAACCAACCCTTTACGCGATCCTCAATCATCCCTTTCCCTTTTCGTTTTAAAATTCAATGCCAATAAAGTAACGAATAAACGAGCTAACCACCTTTAGCCAACACTAATATTGCAAAGTGTAGAAATAAATTTGACATGGGTAATAACAACAGACAAGAGTACTTCTAGTGAAGACCCAAAGCCAGGCCCAAACAGAATACAGATAATTTTGCATTCCTTGTGCATCCGATAAAGAACACAGTTTCTTTCTTATTGCCAAAGTTGTGCCTTTTTTATGAGGGAGCAGCCTTAAAGCCATCTCCTCAACTTCTTCGTTATAAGACGGATAGCATTAGAGCATTGCTATAAAATTATATATACCTATGCTATATAGCATTTTACATTTTTTTGCGTTGATTCATAAAAAAAGTAAACTAGCCAAAGTGGCCAAGCCTCCCCCTCTCTTCTTCTTCGTTCATTTGCCTCATTTATTTCTGTTGTAAAAATGTATTTATTAAAGTTGTTACCACGTTATTGCTGATTTAGATTTTGTACCGTACTATATGGGAATACATAAAAAAGTGTGTGTAAGCAAAGGATTGACTATTGTTAGTCGCTTGAATTTTTACAATGCTTTTAACTACCACCAGTTATATATATTGACTATTTATATTAATAGCAATAAGGTTTGCATTGTTGCATTTGTACGTTTGGCATGTGTGTATAAGTACATGATCATAACTTCTAACTACAGTTTTTTGCGTAGATTTAAACAGTAAAACAATCTGTTGATGATGACGATGATGATCGTGATGATGGTGGGGATGGATGCAGAGCGTCGTACTACTAATCATCAGTTGAGTTGAGTATTTTAGCGGTGACGCCCAACCCAGCAAAAAAATCTAGGAGAGCCAGGCCAGAGCTAACAGATGCATCAGTTCCTTCTTCCGTTGTTCATCCGCACTTAATATATTATTTTTCGAATATGTTTCTTCATATATTACTCCTACATACATGCATATCTGTTTGGACGATGAGCTGATAAAAACTTAATTTTTCCCTTTCATTCAAGTTGGATTTTTGGACACCGGGTATCATTGGATAGTAAGTGTATGCTGTGCATTCATAGTCATACGTTCTTTGTTACTTAAACGCTCCATTTTTATCTTAGCATGCATGGAGTACAGTGACCAGACAAAAACGAAGACCACAGAAGTTGAGAAAAAACGGAAATAAAAAATTATGGAATAACATAATAAAGGTAATGCAATAATAACATCTTCCTCCTCCTCTTCCACTAAAAACAATAGCATGGTCCATTCCATATCTATGATATACATACAAATGCGTGCATTGTTCTTATCCTCTTTATTACATTACATTATTTGGTCAGTTCAATTACTTTTTTACTGAGTGTGTTGTTTATTTATAAAAATCATGACTTGCATGCTATGCTCGGACTAAGCAATAGTACGATGACTCAGGTATACGGATAAAAAGTATTCCTTTTGTATTGTTACGCAAAAACAACGGTTCATATCAAACATATCTAATCCGAGAGTATGACTTTTCTTGTTGCATTGTTAACATTTTATAACGTAATAAATAACATCAGTATCCATTACACTATTAGAATGATCCATTGAATCAAATCAAGGTAATCGCCCGATATACATTATGCATGTGTATAATAAACGCATCATCATCAAATCATCCTGGCATAATATCATGAATCATTTTTTTACAAACGGATCATTGTACTATTTTTTCTTTCTTTAACTTTGCTATTTGCTGGCAAACGTTTTTGCTGCATATGTGTGTAGCATGTAATGTGATATGATGTATTACACATGTCAGATTCTTAAACACGACAATCACCATCATCATCTTCATCGTATCTTTAAAACATGGGAAAGTGAATATTACACTTATAATAATATTTCTCTTTATGTTATATTCATTAACTTGGAATATGCAATAAATGCATGATGCACGCTCACTGCATCTCAATAAACATAACACAACACGCATTTCTTTCCTAATGTTCATCTGTCTTTCCGCCTGTTCTTCCAGACTACATAAAATGAAATTGTTTCACGTGTGTACTTCGTTCTCGGGAGAAGAAAACATTTTTTTTTCCTTTCTGCATCCTGCCCTGACATGACAGCAGCAGTCATGTCAGCCAAGCCTCATACATAAAAACGCTAAAGATGAAAGATGATGATGAAATGCGATATTCTGTCCAGCTTATGTACCGCGTACAGGTGGAAGAGTGCAATGGTCCATGAAGTAAGCTATGCAATAAATTTTTAAAGATTTACAAAAATACAGGAAGAAAACCAGAGATTTGTTAGGAGGAAGTAGGATGGTTATTGTAGAAGAAAGACCATTAAAGATGATGATAATTAATCATGATCATTATATTTATCATTACTATTTCATTCTGCTTTTGACAATGTTCATCCTTCTATCATATTTTATGAAATGAATAAACACATTGTGGGAATATATCATTTTAATGAAATTATCAAGATTTATGACATGAAAGCTAATCTTTCGGTCAGACTCATTGCAATCTGAACTATTGTACTTGGCAAATTATTATTGTGTAATAAAAAATTTAACCCTTTATAATTTTTTAGTATTACTAACAGCCCTGTGGAATAGAGAAACAAGGCATATGCTTCGTCTACAGATCCTTCCACGGTGAAATTGAAAAGACATTTTATATGAGAGGTGAATAACGGTCTTGTGATGACCATAACCCTGAAAATTATGAAAACGGTAGTAAAAAAAGTCGTTTCCCATCTTGAGGAATCTTTTACTATTTCAAGAGCACACAGATACAGAAAATTATTCCATCACATCATATATATATATAATGTCATGCCATGTTCACTGTCCATTGTCCAATTTTCTGCTATGTATGACCACTTCACTAATTGGTAACATATTGTGTAAGGTACAATAAGATACATTTAAACAGACACTGTGCAAATGCAAAATTTTCCGCAGTTTCATACAGAATTTTGTATTTAAAAAATTGTTTTCTTTTTATCGTGAGGAGTGAACGAGGATTGATTAAAAAAGGAATTGAAGAATAATAAAAGGACATGAAATGGACAATAGGGTAGAGCACACACGTACATATGTATGCCACGGCTTAAGCATTGCACTTGACTTTGAATTTTTTTGGGAAAAAATGTAAATCTCAGCGCACGACTTTGGTAAATGAAACCATGACTTGAAAATATTATCCGTTGTGTTTTGTTGCCCATTCATTAGTGAAAAAGCGTGCAGGGCAAGTTATAAACACAAAAAATATATGCAATGGACACAGGAAGCAAAAAAGAGTTGCATTGTGTTATCTCAGTTATAATATGATTATGTTCATGTAGTAGCATTATGTGTAGGCAACAATAATCCAATTTATATTTATTTCACATAACATGTATGTTATTTTTTCCTCATTGTCATGAAAAAAGAACTGATTATGTATTTTGGCCGGACGGACATACACAGTGAAAAGATTACATTTTATGAATATATACATAGGTTTGCAGATGTGAAATGGAGCATGCGTGCAAGCTTGTGTTCGAAAACTACTGTAATTATATTATCTGCTTAAAAAATAGAAAGAATACGGTAAAAGTATAATTAAATTTTGCGGTCATATATGTTTCATTCCCGAGTTTTTAATATCGCTTTATTAGAAAATGGGAGAATTCGGATTTTCTGTTAGTAATTGGAGAAAGACTTCATCTATGCTTCCTCAATACCAATTAACATTTCATGTACAACGATACGATTTCTTAGTCAGTAGTAAGGTAACATTAAAAGAACCCTTGGTATCTACCCAACATGGAAATTTATATGCAAAATTTGTTAAAGCATCCGTCGTCGCTGATGCTACCAGGTACATGTTCATGTTCCAAGTTTTTCTCTTTGCCACTCTGAGACTGACTTAGTCAGTCAATTACCATCCTTTTAGATTTTATGTACATAATTCCTAAAGGCTAATGATCAACAACAATGACTTGTCATTTTGTATAAGCAGCTGATAAACTGCAAACCCTCAGCTAAAAATTAACTTTTAAACGATTAATTATTAGACTTTCTATTTTCTTGACTACTTACTAAACTGATAACCACAACCCAAGAAAGTTCCACTGTTGCTTGGTGCTTGAATTACTTGGCTACCACTTACTTATTACTTAGCTTTCTTGACCACAATCACCTACGTGTAAAGTTTTGCATAGGAAATTAATAATTTTGGTACTTTTAGTCACTCCAAAATAATTATCAGTCATCACAAGAGCCGATATAAAAATCAGTCAGAGGATTTACGCAACTTTATACCAATACTTTTTTCACTTTTTAACAACAAGAGCCAATACTCGCAATTAAAGATTTCTAAAAGATAGGATAGGCTACTTCAAGACTTTTGTCTTGATTCAATCAAGTCAAAACCCAAGATCACGACTTTTGTCTTTTAAGCATTTATTATTATAAAAAGCTTCCTTCATTCTTAATTACAATTTTTTACTTCATTTAATTTCATCCATTCATTCAAAAACTCTCAAAGAGGGCTCTCATTCATTTAATATATTTGAAATAGATTATGTACTGAGTCTTTTTGATGAAGACAGGTTGAAAGATGTAGGTAGCTTTCATACCTCTTTTTTGTTCTAATCCATAAAAATCACTTACACATTTCTATTGTAATATTACTATTCAATACTAACTTTTTGATTGGACTATACTGACTAACCTGAATCAACAAGTGGTTTACGCATTTTACAACNACTGACTAACCTGAATCAACAAGTGGTTTACGCATTTTACAACGCATGTGTGTATAGCGTGGATGTATACCTATGTAAGTACAAAGAAGGCGGCATTTTATCTGCTAAAGATAATATTGTTGAATTAACTTTGCTTCATACTCCCATTAACAAAAGGAGCCTAATCTAAGCTCAAGTCAACCGACAAGTTTACACACTGTGGTATTATAGTTTGTTTTAAAAGTGATTAAGTCCATATTGTATACCTACATTGCATTCTACAACCACCCGCACTCTTTTCTTTTCACTTGATCAACACAATCATCATATCATAACGTTCAAATCTTTAGTACTGCCTTTCTTACAGATTGGCATGTATGACGGTCAAGTTGGCAATAATAATATTTCACCTCGATTTTATTACTCAACACAAGGAGCAGCAACAGAAAAACGTGGACGTTGCAAAGAATTTGAACCAACAGATGAAAACTTGGTTGAAAGGAAATTTACAAAAGAAAGGGAAAGGGTTAAGATCTACTCGCTAGCGTTTTGCCAATTTGCCACCTGCAAACCAGAAAAAAAACTATACTCGACAAGACTAAGTACTCACGAGTCGTTATGTGCGCAACCTGAAGAATGATATGATAAGAAGTTGGGCTTAAACCGCTCAACAGGTGTGTTGCCGGTTTGAAGAATATAACACATCTGCGTGTATATTGACATATGTCTATGCTATATTGCTTACTTTACACACTTGCTTATGGTTATGGCTTGATGACCACACTAGTTTACTATTGCTACCGTTGATATAACAAGGTTTTATAAAAAATGTCCGTTTGGGATGTGCTAAACTAATATTCTCCGCAAAACTTATTTCGCTTTTTTACCAATGAAAGTAAAACAGAATGACGAAATAAAGTAGCCGCAAAATTTATTTCGCCGGTTTGCCAAGATTGCATTCAGATAAGGAGGGAAGACATTAGGTATATACATAATAATATGATGAAAGGGTTGAATGCTGCCGATGATGATTCATCCCTTTGGATTTTTTTCTTGGTACCTAACGAGAAGAAACATGGAGGAGGATAATTGTCAAGCTTTTATTACTGTATTGTTTAGTGGATACTGATTATACCGGTGGTGCAGAGGTGGAAATACTTATTTTTACACAACCTTAAAGATTTTTTGCTAAAAGTTTTTCTTCATGACTGTGCAAAACAAAGGGTTTTGGATGCCGCGTCTTTGGATATGATATCAGCTACAACGATGTACTTAGTAATTACACAGTAAAAGCTGGAACGGATATGTTTCTCCGAACAGACAAAATGATCATGCGTATTTTTATTTTTACGATCAGTGCATAAAAAACTGGCAGAAAATTACTGGTTTTAAATTAGTTTGAAGAGTTAATAGAAAACACATGCAGTCCGTGCGTGATGCAATGATTTCGAAAGAAAATATATATTGAACACATGCTCCTTCCTATACATAACATTGTAAGTTTTACGTTGCATTCTGATTTCTGATGAAGAAGATGAGCACAAGTCATCCATGCATGCATGTACCGACTCGAAGAAAAAAGTTCTGTACAGGAAGTTCACTTCCAGAAGAAGGAGAAGTCAAGTGCTTCTGTGTTTAAGGTTGCTTCCCAAGCAAAACGGTGATGATAATGATGAACCAGTGCACTTGTACATAGCTCAACAGCAGCATAAAAAAGTCTTCAATATACATCCGTATATACACATGTCGTTTTTTAGCCTGCAGTTCTACCAAATGGAGGAGGAAATAACAAATTTCAAAATGTAAATGAACGAATTACCACTTTTGCTGAAGAAGACTACGACCATGTTTGTAATCCGTTCTAAACTTTTGCAGTATTGTAAGCCATGAAGATGAGTGCTAAGCCAAGCAAGTTTTTCACCTTTTTACTTATAATTCTCTAAAATATTTATAAAATAATATTGCTTAAGTGTGCTGTGTGCAGTAGTGGCTGACTCTATGCAAGTAATTTTTTCTTATTGTTATGATTATTACCATTAACAATAACATATTTCCCATTTTCCTCTTCTGCTTCTGCTTAACTAACAGTTCTGTTCTGTTTGGTCATATAATAATATAATGTAACTCTTTTTTCAAAAAGGAGGATGTTATACGCACAAGTATGTTTCCTTCCATCCAAAGTAGAAAAACTAGTTTAGATCTCTGTGTGTGCTCACTCATAACAAGAGATTACACTGAAAAATGCATGTAAGCAGTAGCCTAAGCATAAGTAACAATATATAACAACAATCATTGAAATACAAGTAAAGATGGACTTACAAAAACTCAAAAGTAAAAAAAGGGGAAAATGAAAGAAAGCAAAACTTATCATAAAAGATGGAATGGCAAATGTTTTACTTGAGTACTATGTACGCGATCACAGGTAATATATGTGCATAATACATTCTTAATGGTAATTCGTAATCAGAATCTGTTTTTTACATTGACTCAGCAATTCTTCTTATTTTTGGGGATGCTTCAGCAAAATATTTGAAAACGTGTCCAATGCTCTATTCAGACATGGCTTTAAAAACTAAACTGTCTTTTTATGTTTTTTGCTTGTATTTAGGTAGAAATAGCTGATGCACTCAAGATTTTTGCCGTAACTGCTTAAAAAAGTTAAAGATTGAATGAAAAAAGGTCAAATGAGTTGTTTGTTGACGTAAAGTGAACAAAAATATGCCTGAGCGAACCAAAATAATAGTAAAAATTGATGCTTTATAAACGTTTATGTTTATTATAGTCAATAAATGGGATGTACAGTGCCAATTTACTGGGCACGACCGACATTGTATATAATCATATCGCTTATTAAATAGCACCCTCCTCCTCTGCCTCTTCAATAGGTATTTTTACTCGTAGTTTGCTTCATATTACTCTTATTTCGAATGCATTTTTACTGAAAATGGTAAAAGTTTTGAAATTTTATTGATCTACTATTATAATTTGCATACTAAATTGCTTAAATGTGCAGCTTTTAGGGAGTATGCGATAAGTTGTATACAGAATCATGAAAATTAATGTGTGATGCAATATATTAAAAATGATGTTAATCCGTTTGGATTATTTTGGGCATTATTAGTTCGTAAAGTGGATTTGACTTGTACCTAATTTAATCAGTCACCTTTTGTGGCATTAATACTGATTTTTAGTTGAATGCCTAGTTCAGTAAACCACGCCGTTTCAGTTATTTTTATTTGTATTTTTGTATTTGTAATAATTTATTTACTCTTTCGGGAAGGCCCATAGAGTATAGCTAAAATTCTTTGCACATTACAAGTTTGGTTAAGTATATACAATAATAAAATATGATTGTTTTATCGCATATTCAA